>JAPDSC010102867.1:65554-112659 GCA_026290005.1 Latrodectus geometricus
TAAATGCATGCAATCTTTTTTTATTTAAAAAACATATAAATTTAAATATATTTGAAAAACTTATATTGTGTATCTATTTTGAAGAAAATTACTCTTAATAATACATTTATTTAAAAAATATATATGTTAGATAATTTTATTCACAAATTTGTGTATTTTGATAAAATTGTGGTTTTTGATTTAAAAATGTGCTGAATATTTTTGTCCATATGAGTGTATGGTTATTAAAAAAATTGCATTTTTCATTTTCATTTTTAAATTTTTGTATGATGTTCTTGCATAAATGAATATTAACAGGTATTTTGAAATTAAAGTATAAAAACATGTTTTTAAAAGTTTGTTTAGATGTTTGTTCTTATTACTACTTTTATATTTTAACAGGAGATAAATGAGAAATCTTTAAAGCAGTTGAATTTTTATTTGGAAACTGTTCTCAAAAATGAAGCTGCAAAACCAGTATTAGTTACATTCTGTTTGAAAAATAATTCTCACAAGTTTAACACTAGTAAGTATCAGCAGTGAATTCTCATAAAACAATTAGTTTCTTCATATTTAGTCCAAGAGTTTTCGCCTGAGAAAAATATGAAAATTTAGATATAAATTAAAAATTAATTGAATAATATGTTAAAAATTATATTTATTTTAGTGGATTAGAAGTAAAATTACATGTGCGATATAATATAGAAATTAAATTTTCTCCATGTTCATGCATGTGATAAAAAAAGAATAAATCCTGAATTTCAAATGATATCAGATTTTAATTAAAGCTAGAAATGTTATTCATTAAAGTTTTAATAGACTTTTAAGATAAAATTCTATATAAATGGTACAGAACAGTTACAAAAATACTTTCATGCATCATATTTATGGAAAATTTACAAATACATTAATAGAGTCACATTTTAGTTGGTAATAGAATTGATTCTTACTTATTAATTCTGACACCTTGTTTGCTAATTATATTTTTATTGGCTGAAGTCAATGTAAAATTTTAATCTCCAACTTTTAATTTAATTATTACCTTTTTTTTTTATAATGATGTTCTTAGCTTATTTAACATAGTGAATAATTTAATCACAATAATTTGTTGCATAATACATTTTTTTTTTAATCATTTGAAAAGTCAATAATTTGTGTTGTAATACTTGATGTGCCATTAGTGTTAAAAATGATGTATCTATTATTATTTTTATAATTTAATATTGTCTTGAATATTTTTTATTTGACACAATATTTAAGAAATGAAATATCTTACCTTTTTCATAATCAAGGCAACTTTCAAAATCAAATAATGTAAGCATCCACATCAAATGATTATGAAATTTGTTTTAAAAACTTATTTACTAAACATTGTTTGTGAATTCTTGATAAGTGAAATGAATGATATTTAATTGCTTTTATGATTAAAGTTTATAAATTTAAAGTCAAATACTCTTATACTTTAAAGTTTAAAAAAATAGTTACTTGGCATAACTAAGCAAGTGTTATTTAGTTTCATTATTTGCTTTTAAAACATTATATAGTTGGCTCCCAATTTTTTATATTTTGAATATATCTTTAAAAAAGTTCATTATTCTACAAACTTTCAAAATTTTTATGAAATTTTGTTTACAAATTTGCATTAAAATTAAAAATACATTACTTAATACTGAAGAACTGGTTGGATTGCACAATATTTTCAGGACTTTTGATTAAATAGACCAATTGTGAAACACCTACACAGCAATCTCATTTCTGAAACAAACACCAATTTGAAATCCATTGCTTAGATTAACTGTACATAAAACTAGTTATAGCTGAATTATGCACCACAATAGCTATGATTATTACACATTTGCAAACATCAGTATGATAACTGTTGTTGTGAAATATTGAGAATTATCTTGAGAATTGAACACAGCTTTAGTAGTATACTTTACTCTTTTGTTATATGCTTTTTATATAAAAATGCTTGATACCTTTTCAAGATCCAAAGTTTGCATTTTCATTTATTTTAATAAAATAATGCAAATGCCATTTTTAAATATCTTTTCCTGTATGTTAATGCTCCTGTTATACCAAATCAAAAACTATTATCAAAGTTTGTAAATTATTATTTTTGGTACCCTGTATGATAGAACATATATAACTGTTTTCATTTAGTTAGCTTTTAATTAAAAATGAATCTTCTGAGTTATACATATAATTCAATATTACACATAAAAATATTTGCTATCATTGCAACCAAGAATATATATGAAATTTCCTCTTTACCTTTTTTTTATATGTTATCTGTATTTCTTTTTTCTTGTTTAATGGCTAGGTGTATCTTTTAAACATGTGAATATACATCTCTTGGATAAAGATCTTCATCGTCTTTTGCATACAATCCTATCTAAATGTCAATTATCAACCGAATATGTTGATGCTCTAAAAGAATCTAAGCCTCGTTATACACATGTGAAAGAACCAAAATTGCATAAGTATAAACCAACATCTAACTCCGAAGCTTTTCATTCAAGTTGGTGGAATGAAGCACGGAAAGCCGCCGAAGACATAGAGGAAAGAATTAAAAGTGAAGGTGATATGGATGTTAAGTATGATCATTATTTCTTTCTCATAGTGTTTACATGATTTTGCTATACGGAAAACTCTTTTTATTCATCTTTTTTTTTTTTTTTTTGTGAAATTTTATATGATAATTATTTTTTTAAAAACAATCTAATAAAATCTGTTGAAGTTTTTGAAGATTTATGCACAAGAAATATTTTAGTATATAAACACAATTTTTGTAAGTTATTTGAGTTGAATTTTGTTTTCAATTTTTTAAAGAATTTTATAAAAATGCATTGAGTATAAGTTGCCTTCTATTTCTATAACAATTTATATGGATTAGTTAGTTTTCATTGTCAAATTATTAAATATTTCAAATGAAAACAGCATTTGAAAAACCGAAAAAATAATTTTGGATTTCCCAACATCTTAGTTACAATTGCTAATTTTCAGATTTTTAATATAAATTCTGTAAATTAGCAATTGTTACTAGGAATTTTAATTTGTAAAAATTTTAAAATACTGATAAATATTTTAAAATAGTGTCATTCTACAATTATAGATTTCATTTATAAAAGAAAACTTAACATTAAAACTAATTTCTTAGAAAAAGAAATGTTACAAGATATGCAATTTCTGTGCATTTTTTCCATTAAAAAACAGTGAATGTTAACTGGATACCCTCATCACTTTTTTTTATAACTATAAAGAAACTTTTCAAGATAGAAATAAATAAAAAAATGGTACTTTATTTTTGTTTCGTTATTTGCCATGCTCCAGTGTGTCAGTTACTTCATGCTGCTTTCCATTAAGATCAGCAAAGTGAAGAATCATTTGCCACAGGATGAGATTGGGAGGGTTACATTTTCCATTACTTGGTTGCTGGAACTCCATAGGTTGGGTATGTGGAGAGGAAGGTGATAGCTCAGGTGTGAACTCCCATGACCATGTTTCAAAATTACAAGGTGCTTGGTGTGACAGACTAGTATTCCTAACCTATTAACTTTAAGGAATAGTTCATAGCTTGCCTACTCTACTATGTATGTTTTTCATTATTTTAAAAGTGAAATAAAATTCTAAAATAATAAATAATAGAATAAAAACAATTTATTTAAGAAGAGATATTAAAAACTAATATGAATCACTGTATAATCTAACTGACATATATATTCACATCTGTTATTATTTCTTTTCTATGTTCAATTGCACCTATTCATAAGTCTTCAAAATTAATCAATAATATATACGAACCTTAAGCATTATTCAATAGAAAATCAATTTCTTTCTCCTCTATCAATTTGTTAGTTCTGAAGCTTCCGGGAGAAATAGGTGTGTAGTCTGTTTATTGAAGTATATTCTACCTCTTTCTATCTTTTTTATTTATGTGAATCATGATTTCTTTTACAAGCTGTAATATTACCAATATCATTATCTACTTATTAATATTTTTATTTATTACTATAGATACTGGCTAAATACAAGTGTAGATAAAGCACTTAGTAAACTGCAAGCTTGTCAGCCGCTTAGAGAAGAAACAGAAAGACTGTCTGAGGAAATTAAAAATACCTTGAAACTTAAAGAAATAGTTTGGAATTGTGGTTGGGGCATTACTCACTTTAGAGGATGTTTGTTGAGTTTTCGGGCTCTACACATCCAGCACCCGGAGGACATGTTAGCTCTTGTTGGTATATACTATTTGTTAATTCATAATATGTTGTTTAATGCTTAAACTTTATAAATAATTTTTATTTGTCCAATTACAAGAGTAAATGTTTGAAAAATATTTTTAAACCATTGATCTAATTCTATTTAACCCTCACATACAAAAGGGGATCGTAGCTGTGTGGTTAAATCAATCAAACTACTTTAGAGCAGTATTATTAGTATTAACATTACAACATTAGTATTAATTTCAAATGTATAATATTTTCTCTTTTATGGTTAGTTTAGTAAATTAAAATATGGTAAAAATAATAATCAATCAGATAATTATGTGTATTTTATTATGTCCTGTTGTGTAATTAATATAAGAAATAAAGATTCTTATTTTAGTTTTATGATTAGTTTCTTCTACAATCTGTTACAGCCCAAGACTACCCCTAATAGTCTTTGTCCTCTAGTCCTATCCATTGCAAGGCTCTTCCAATTTTCTATATTTATTAGATCAAAGTCTTTTTTCCCAAAGTTAAGCCACCTTATTGGTGGTCTTCCTCATCTTCTGTTTTTTCATGGGATTAGTAAAAGTTAGCTTTTTTACTGGGTTTGAATTGTCAGATTGGAATAAATGCCCAAGCCATTGTAGTCTATTGCATTTTATGTCTTTAATAATATTGAATTGCTTGTACTTTTGATAGATTTCAAAATTAAACTAGGATCTCCAGCTGTTCCCATGGATGCATCAAAAGTTTTTTCTAAAATTTTAAGTTCAAAAGTTAATAATTTATTTTTATGTAATTTTGATATTACTCACCATTTACTCCCATAAAGCAAGAGTGGTTGAATTAATGTTTTATAGATGTTAATTTTTGTTTTTAAACTCATAAATCAAGATTTTAGTTAATTTTTGAGGACATGACATTTATTTGACATGGAGAACCTGTTTATTTTTGCAGTCAAATCATTATTTTTATGGTTTGTTTAGTAACTTGAAATTTATTATTTATTTCAAGTATGAATAAATTAAAATATAAGAAATTAAAATTTGGTGAAAATAATTGTAATCAAATAGATAGTTATTTGTTTCAAATTATGCTATTGAATGATATAAAAATAGATGTTCTTATTTGTGAATGCTGTAGCTATGAATAAAATACTGTTAGATACTATATCTTTGAATAAAATACTGTTTGGAATGTACTACATATACTGATGAATTATTATCAGCAAATATTTTTCACTCTTAAATACTTAATAATTTAATATTAAGCATTTCCATTTTATGAATATTTTTATAAATAAACAAAAATACAAGTTTACAGTTTAGTTTAGATGGATAAAAGCTGATGCAGTTTTAAAATAACTATGTATAAAATTTTCAGAAATATCTGTATTTTATAGATTAGATAGTTTTTGCAAATGTTATTGTAAACAAGAAAATTTTTTTATGTAATATTTAATAATTTTATACAAATGTAAATGTACAATCCAAATTTATTTCAATTTACATTCAATATTTCTATACATCCAACTTAACTAAGTTATGTACTTTTATTTTTTGTACAGTATGCACTTGTTTTTTTTAATGATTAAGGTACTTACAACATACACATTTATAACTTATGAATTCGTTTAAATTTTATGTAGTTAGTCTTATTTTTATCAATATATATGTATTTTTCATTTTAATAGCATTTTGACAATTATCTATTTATAAAGTTTTAATATATTTTTTTACAAATTTATCTGTAAGTTTAATATCTTTACAAATAAGAAATATTTAATAAAAATGACAGATTTTAAAATGGCATTCAATAAAGATTTTGCAGCTAATTTTATGTTTTATAATAATAATAAACTAACTTTTTTTCAAATATGAGAGAAGGATTTAAAACATTTTCTTGCAAGTATAATGAAGAAAATTTAAGCAAATAAAAATAAACGAATCTGATAATATTATTAAACAAGCATAACTACTAATAAACTTGGATTGAGGTTTAAGATTCTATTTTTTGTGATAAACATACACTGTTTTAGTTGTCTAAAGAGGCAGATTTTAAAGTATAGTTCATTGAACTTATAAATACAGATTTATATCTATGAAAATTTTAAGTAATTGATATATTCTCTTAATGTATAAGAAAAATTAAGATCAATGCATTTGTAATGTTAGATTTCAGATGTAAAAATATTGAAGCAGTTCAGTGTAAACATTTAAAAACTAAAATATTTTAGTATTTGTATTTTGCATAAATACTTAATTTTATTCATTTAGTATGATGTTGGAGTTACAAATGAGAAATATAGTCATGATTTTGTTTATCTCATTAATGTTATCCAAATTAAACAAATGATAAAAAAAAAAGGAATAGAGTTGAAATGTTTATATTTGTTTCTTATATCACTTTATATCTTTATTAAAAAAATAAAATAAGAATTTTAACTTTAACTCAAATTTGTTTTTGTTTGTTGAAAGTTCAATATCTTTTATTTAAGATCTTTATCCATTTTCCTATCTAAAATATTATATAAAAACTGATTATATTCTATCTTAATACATCTGTTGTGTATTAAAGACATTTTGAAGTATCCTTTCAATATTTTAAAACGAGTGTATTACATATTTAGCAAATATCTTAAATAACATTTTGTAAAAGATTATTTTTGTATAATTCCATCTTTTGTTTTGGCTGATAATATATAACTCAATAACAATTTAATTTTTAATACAAAATAAGGAAAAGTATTGTGATGTTTTTGGATTCACAAAGTTGTCTATTAATTTAAAAGTTGTAATATATCACTTTGAAATAGTATTTCAAATTAGATTATTAGCACTTTTTTAGTATATAACTTTCTTAATGTTTTTTAAATACTTCTGATAACTGCAAACTTTCTGGTTATGTATTATTTGTATTTGAATAATATCAAATTTTTATTTCATTTATAGGTCGTACACTTGTCTTTGGGCGTCAAACTGGCGTAAGTTTTGAAGGGCATATTATCTTAAGCAGTGAAGATGTCCGCAATAATTGGTTAGATGTAAGTCTCACTCTCTTAAGAATAGAAAATAAATTTTATTGCCCTACTTTTATTTTATTAAAATATTATTTTTACATTTATTTTTAAAATTATTGATATTTTCAAAAATTAAATTTTGTAATATAATGTTAGTATAATTTTGTTTTGAAAACAGTTAAATTTTCACTGTAATTCAGTTTACTTACTTATTTATCAGCATTAATTGAGCTTTGTGAACAATATTATAATTTAATTATGTACAAAGATTTTTTCTAGTCTTCTAGTTGATTTTCATAAGAGAACCAATTAAAATACATAATAATTGGTTTTTTTTTTTTTTTTTTTTTTTTTTTTTTGGAAAAAATTCTTTTTTTTTTTTTAAAATTTAAATGAAGATTGTTTTTGTTGATTTTATAATATATTATCAATATGCAACTTTTTTATACTAATATTAAAGTATTATTTTAAATTTACATAATCTATTGAAACAAGTAAATTTGTAACTTTTAGAAAGATCTTTTATTTGAGATTTATTCCATGGGTTATATGAAATTATTATATTACTTCTTAAAAGTAACATTATAATTTTATAAAGCATTTCGAATATTTCAGTTGATATATAATTGTTACAATGATAAGACATATTTTGCTCTTTTTAAATTTGTAATTATTTGAATAAATGTTTTCAGTTGACTACAATTGACTATTTTTTAAAAATAAATTTTTGTGTATTTAATTTTATGAAACCTTTTTAGATGATTCAGTCGATTGATCAGTTTGATGAACTACTTCGCCAAATACCAGAAGCTAAGAGAGCACTATCTGAAGTGTTAAGAGGGATTCTAGTGCAGCATAGAAAATTCCAACCAACAGTGATGGTTCAGAAGTACAGTCAGCAACTTGGGAAATTAACTTCTGCTCTCTATAAATACCGTTGGTTGAATGGATATCCTTCTTCATGGCCACGACGCTTAGATAATTTCCAACTTGTTGTTGAATGGTAATTTAACTGTTTATTTAAAAGTGTATTTAACCTTTTTCCTTTTTTAAGTTTTCCTTATAGATGGATGGATATTCATAAAATGTAAATTTATTGTAAAACTATAAAGAAATTAATATGAATTTTTTTATCTACACAGAATAATAACAATAATGTTAATCTAGAATTAGAAATTATCTTTGATTATTTATTGAATTGAAGCTTTCCCAGAATGAAAATAACTTATAAAATTGATTACTCTTTTGCAAATTATTAAATAGAAGTTTATATTGGTATTAAAATTATAATTATAGGTAGAATTAAAATGTTTTAACCTGAATGTATAATAAAACATGTAAAAATGTTCTATTTTTGTAAATTTAACACTTATTCAACATTAGAAATAAAATTAATAAAGATTCATGAAATGTCAACAACTAATGCTCATGAAATATATTTCTGAAAATTTAGTTGTAGCTAAAACAAATTTGTTACATAAGTAAAACTATAATTGAATTTAGTATTTGAATATATATTTCAGAGAATGTTGAAAAATATACCATTTGGGAGATAACAAAACCTTTTTAAAAAACAAAAAAGTTAAAAATGTATTTCTAATTTTTTACCTTCTGTTATCTGAATAGAAATAACAAGCAATTATTAAAAAGTACATTGTTTTCTTATTTTAACTCCATGTAACTATTGAATAAATATTTTTTCTTAAAAAAATATAATTGACACTTTTTTCTGTTATCTGAATCGAAATAAAAAGCAATTATTAAAAAGTACATTGTTTTCTTATTTTAACTCCATTTAACTATTGAATAAATATTTTTTCTTAAAAAAACAGAATTGACACTTTTTTTTGCAAACTCAAAGGGACCAATAAAGTAGCTCTTAAAATTGATAGTTCTTAAAATTGAAAGCTAAGTGTTAGATTTTAAAGCTGTATATATAATATTTTTAATCTAACTATGATCTTTTTATACATAAACTATTAGGAAAAATTATTTAGTATGTATACTATACAAGAAACATGCAAAAAAAATTCATAATTTTAAACAATTCTTATTTTCATTTTAATGATGAAAAATAAGAAAAAGTAATCGCTTGTTTTTTTAATTTTAAAAAAAATTAACATTTTTTTCGATGTCAGAAAACATTCCACTGTTGTTTTTCTTAGTAAAACTCCAATTTTGATAGCCATTTATCTGATTGTTTTGTAGATGATCATATCACTACATCGTTTTCTTGTTTGATATATGAAAGTTCTTTTTCATTCTCTTTCATTAATGTTCTAAATTTTTAATCATTTTATTGTTTTTATATATGAATTATCTCTGAGTCTGCATCCAGAAAGACTTAATTAAAATGAAATTTCGATCAGTTATGAAGTTCATGGAAAAGTAACTCATATCCATTCAAGTCTGTTAAATTTTATTGGCTCTCTTCAGTTATAGTGGTAATAAAACCTTCAAATCAAACTGAAATATCATTCCATGTATAAATTGATAACTGCATTGTGCTAGTCAATTTCATAAGGCTCTTTTTAACCATGATATTTGTACTTAATGAAGCTATTAATTATACTTTGTTACATGAGCTCTATTACTGGAGTTATATTAGATGAGAGAAATTTCACAAGAATTTGAAGAAATCAATGATTTCATGATCAGTACATAAATCTATAATTCACAGGAGTTGCAATTCTCCAATGAAAATGTTGATCCAAATTTCTCAACTATAAAATAAAAAATGAATTTGATAAAAAAAAAAAAACAGATTATTAAAAATAAATGCAAACAAAAGAGGCATGAAAATAAGTTTTTCAAAATTTTAGTTTGTAAATGGGAATTATAGAATCATAGCATTGTGCTTATGAGATCAACCATTTGTTCACAAAATCGTTATTGTTCATAAATTAGAAATTCTTAATAATGAGTGCCTACTAAACCTTATCGAAAGTTTTAAAATTTAATTTGCATAAAAATTTCAGGTATTAATTTTTGTTGAGTTAAGAATAATTTATTGAGTGTCGGTAAGTAGCAAATTGGTATTTTTTTATTATTTTTAAAATTCTGTGAATTTTATTTAATAATTTGTGAATAACTTTATTTCCATAGCTGAAATGCAAACGATTTATAAAAACATTGCCATACTTCAATTACTTTATACTTTTTTATTTTATTCATTTATTTTTTGTTGAGTGCCAGCCAGACTAGCAGTATGGATGTGCTGCTTCACTTTTTCAACTGAACCCCAATTAGGTGTAGAGTCCGACTTCCTCAGTACACACATGCCATAGGTACCCATTTATAGGGTAGGCAACTATTCATACAAGGAAAGGAGGGAGAGAAAGAGAAAGTACATCCATGCCTGAACCGGGATTCGAACCCAGACCTCCCTATCCGCAGTCAGGCACGCTGACCATTAGACAGAGTAGGCGGCGACTTTATACATTTAAATACCCAAGTAAATCTCACAGTTTATATGGGTATTTAAATACTCTCACCTTTTTTTTGAGTGCAAACTTTATAACCAACCTTTCAATGACTTATAGTCATTGTGTCATCATCTGAATGCCATTCTTAACATCAAATATTGATCAATTCTGTAAATGTTACATGAGAAAACAAATTAGTTTTATTCTGTAATACATTTATAAACACACTTTCTTTTGATGTATTTTTATTTCATATTAAGTGAAATTAGTTTTTTAGTATGTTTTATTAATTTCTTAAAATTAGTTTATTAAAGAATTTTTGTTTGTAGTAAAATTATGTTTACGTTTAAAAGTACATTTTATTTTTGTTGTGATAATTCATATAACATACATTTCTAGCAATTTTTTTAACCCTTTTATTTTAGAATTTCATAATTTATATTAAGGATAATTAAATTAGTTTCTTTAATATTATCATATTTTATATTTTAGTGAAGCTGGTCCTCTTATGTTATCTCCAACTGGGCAATTTATTGTTCCTGCTTCTTGTCCAGCATTTTTACTGGTAGATTTTATTTCAAAAAACATGGATGAAGCTAGTCAAAGAATACAATTGTATAACAGGTGAGCATCTTTTTTACATTTATTACTTTATTTATTATTATTATTTTTTTACTTCAAATAGATTGTGAAAATTTAAAAGTATCTGAAGACTGAAGAAAATTATAAGTTTTTAAAATGATTTTTTTTGGTTGATTTATTGTTTGTATTCTCTAATCTTCCTCAAAAGTTCATGCAGCCAAACTTCTAGACAAATAGCACTTTGTCCTCATGAATTTGATTTCTGCCTCAACATTAGCATTCATAGTGATTCAGAGTCAACTTTAAAAGATAGGTATTGTTACAATAGCTCATATGCAAAAACACTTACTAAATCAAAAGTTTGTCAATTTTAAAATTCTTGTGATTACAGATTGCAACAAATAGAATGAAATTTTATTTACTGATTAATTTAGTATAGAGATTTTATTATCTATACTTAAGCTTCAGTTAATATTTCTTTTTATTATTAATTTTAGTTTTCTTGTTTATGTAAAATTTTCATTTAATTGTCATCATCTTCTCCTATTAATGTGTATGTTACAGTAAAAGTGATTAATCAGGGATTATGTATAACGGCCAGTGATTACACATTATCACCACTAAACTCGGTAAATGTGATAAATTATTGAATATTTGTCAGTTTTATTGTAAATATACACAGTCTCTAATTTGTAATAAGGAATATGATAAATTACAATTATTTTGTAAAGAAAAGATATTTTAATTTAAAAAATCAATATTTTCAAGTGATATTAATTATCTCATACTTAAGTATTAGAGGAACATCATGAGATGATTTAAAATGAAGCTTTCAATAATCCTTTATGTATTTGAATAATTGTTGTACTTTTGTACATTTATTTCAGTAGATATTTTAAGACAAATGTATTAGATATTAGCATAAATTATATATCTGGAGTAAAGGGTATTGAAAAATACAAAATGATTAAAATTTAGTTAAAAGGCCTGGATAAAAAAGAAATTTTGAATTATTAAAATTAAAAAAAAAAACCGTTTTATGTAAAAAGAAAAAGTATTTATTTATATTTACTTTATAGACACTAGAAAATTATGACTATATAAGATTTTGAATTAGTTTCCCATATTTTTTACACTTGCATTGAAAACACATCATTAATATCAGACTTTCAAAATGATGATTTTCTTATGCAATCTTGAAGTGATATTGCTTAATCAGGGAAATCTTTTGGTTAAATAATTTTTTCTTCACAAATTGTGAGCTAATTTCTGGTATACCAACATGAAAATTTTCCTTGTTATTTTCCTAATTGATAAATGTTTTTGTTTTGAATGTATTATATAGTTGCTGGTAAATTTTGTGGATCACTTCTTGTCCTGTCTACTTTTTGTGCTCATTTTCTCACAGTGTCAGCAATATTACCACAAGAAAATTTAATATTTAAAGCTTGCATTGGCTTGTTTGCCTGTAATTCTAAACTTTCTTTGTCACTTTTTCTATATTTTCTTACTTGTTTTTGTTTACTTCACTTGTTTTTAACATATCTATGTGGTTAAAATGGATCACTTTATCATTCTAAATTACAAAATTAATGGCAAGTAAACATTTTTTAGTAATGAATTATTAGCTTTCACATTAGAATCATCTTTTATTTCATTGTTGATTTTACCATTAAGTAATTCTATTAATTAAGTATTATACTTAATGGTATATTATAAATTAATATAATTATATTTATATATTTAATATAATAATATTACTTAATGGTATATTATAAATTTACCATTAAGTAATTCACATTAAGTGTTATTAAGTAATTCTATTAAAGTGTGACTCTCTTCTTCAGTTCTAAAATATTTGATATAATCATTTGGGAAAGATATTTTCAAATCCACTTGAAAAGGCATCCCAACCATTGTAAGGAGCATTTTACAGCAAATCTAATTAACTCCAGTTTGTACATTTTGTATGTATCAGTAAATGATTATGTTAATTCCCGGGCATTAATCATAATCATCACTAAACCCAATAAATTATTGAATATTTATGATATTTGGTGGTTAGTTTATAAAATTTGCTACTTGCAATGGTGTTTTAAATTTTTATACAAGAAATCAGTTTACTATTTGTGAAGAAAGATTTATTTTGCTTGAAGATTTTACAGATTAAGCACTATCATGCCCGAGATTGCGTTAGAAAATCCTTTTTCTGAAAGTCAGTGATATCAACAATATGTTTGCATGACAGAGTCCAAATCTGATAATTGCAAATGTAAAAAATTTGGAAAATAGTGTAATTTTGAATGTTATAACAGTCTAATGTATCTTAAAAGGTAAAATTACAAGTAAATATAAAGACTTTTTAGAATACAGGTTTAATTAGCTTTGACATGGAACAGTTTTTTATGAATTCTAAAAATTAAACTTCTTTTCTATTTTCATATCTTTTAATTAAAAAGACATTCAGTAATTTTGATCACTTTGTATTTTTCAATACCTTTTATGCCAGTTATATAACTTATGCTTTTATCTAATACATCTGTCTTAAAATATCTACTAAAATGAATGTAAAAAAGACCATTGTTATTTATATTGAAAGATTATTCATTTTACACTATGTCATCATGATATTCTTCAAATTCTTAAGAACAATATGTGTAATTTTACTTGAAAATATTTATTTTTTCAAATTAAAATATAATTTTTCTGTAGAATAATCAAAATTTATCACATTCCCTATTACAAGTTAAGAATTATATGTATTTACCAGTAAAAGTGATAAATATTCAATAACTTATTACATTTAGGAATTTTACTGGAAATTGTGTATAATCACCAGATTAATCACTTTCACAATAACATATACATTAAAAAAAACATGAATGTAAATTTACTAGCTTATATGATTGTTGCTTTTCATGAGCAAATATTACCTAAGCTGGAAGCCAAATGGTTAGTGTTCTTCCCTTCAGTTAAACAATTTGTGGGTTCTGACCTACCTTGAGCATGGATGTTTGTTTGGTTCGGAATCCATTTTAAACCTCAGGTCCTGGTATATTTAGTCCTTGTTTTCAAAAAATGACTGTTGAGTGGCAAATGGAACAAGCATGAACAAATATTATGATCATACAAATAATTTGATGATGATTTATTTTATTCTACATAAAATATGAATAAATTCCATTTATGTGAGAAACTGGAAGTAGGATATGTATTGATAACTTAGTATTTGTGAAGGAATAATTTAAGGATTTCATGACTGATTTTATCTTAAAATATTGAAATTGCTATAAATTTGATTATTTTCTTGTACTATTTTAAATATGAAAAATGAAAGAAGGTTTAAATAATATTACTCTGGTACTTTTCTTAGAAAACACAAATTATGAGTACATAAATTTATGTATATAATTGAACCCATAAATATTTTTTTTTATTATTTCAACCATATTCTTGTGTAATGAATCTTTAATATGTAATGTTTATAATGTAATTTTTACAAATAGTGAAATATATATATTTTGTTAAATATTCTAAATTTAATCTGGTGTAATAAATATAGTTTATAGAAGTTGTTTCAAAACAAAGATACAAGATGTGGAGGTACATCTTTGGGAGATGTAAGACTACATTTATAAATAGTAGAAAATACAAATAAGTTTTTAAAATAATGTTTAGTGTTATAAAGATATACATTCATTTAATTATCACTATCTCCTCCAATCAACATATACTTTTGTTTATAAAAAATGTTCCAAAAACTAGTATCAATAATATGTAAATACTAAAATAAAAAGCTCTCAAAGTTTGTTAAGGATAGAAAAAAGTAAAAATTATTGTTAAGGAATTTAAAACTGTAAAAGGAGTGGGAAATTCAAATTGGAAGTACAATAAATCATAAAAAATATTACAAAATTTCATTGAGTAATGTTTCTTTTTTTGTTTTAGAATGAAACGAAAGGAATCAAATATTTACATGCAGTGTATGTCTGTATTGGGACTAAGTGCCTTAGAGAAAGATGATAACGTAACTCCTGATTTGATGGTCCATTGTTGTGAACGCTTGTTAGAACAATCCTCCTATTTTGGTACTAAACTTTTTGGCTTAAGAGTTCGAGTAACAAATTATTATTCAATATTGCAAGATGGAGAAATGTGTATACCATGGGACTGGAAAAGTAAAAGTTGATAAATAATCAAATACTGTCCCGTGATCTGTATATTTTTGTAGAAATATATTTATTGTGAACTTTTAGAGAATTATATAGACTGTGGAAGAATTTTAGAGGAATACATTTATTGTCACTCTTACAATATTTAAATAAAATTGATTTGTTGTAATGCTTTAAGTTTATTACTTACTATCATTTACTATTTTTATATGCTTAGTTATCTTTTGTTAAAAACATTTTATATACTTTTTACATTTCTTTATTTTGATGCAAAGAGGTATCCAAATATGATCTAAATCACTCATTTAGAAAATCCATGTGCTATGTTAATGTATCTGCAGTATGTTATGAAATTGATTTACACACACACATATATATATATATTGCTAAAGTTTAATGAATGTACGAGTATATTTAATTTAGGATCTTATTTACAATATGGGTTAGTGTTAGAAATTGTAGTCATATTTAAATTTATTCTAATGTAGATATTGTAAAGTTTTGAAATTTCAGTGTGAGATCTAATATACAATTTATTTATACTCATACAGAATTAAAATAAAAAGAATTGTATCTCTAAATAATTAAATTAAAATAATAATTTTTTTATTACAATTTCATTATTGGGAAAAGAAAGCTTGAGCAGAGCCAACTAAATGGTCAGCACTAGTCTTTAGCTTAACTGTTAATTGGTTTGATTTTTATCTCAAATGTGGTAGGATATTTATGTAATGATTTTTTTTATTAAATTAGATTCCAAGCTAATTAACTTTCATATGCCATAAATATACTTTGATAATTAAACTAAATAAAACTGGGTAAAGTAAAAGAAATTATACAAATGAAATTATTTTATTAGCATCTTATTCTTTTCAACTATCTACTAGTATCACTTATTGCATCTTTTCTCAAGTACATTTAGCTGTTAATAAGGTAATTGTTCATTTACAGAATATTCCCTTTTTAATAAATGAACAACTGCACATATTTTAAAAGTATCTGCAAACTTAATAGAACTACCAGATACCAATTTATTTGGCGATGCTTATGAAAATTTTCAGCATCATTCCTTTAAATATATTTATGAATATATGAAAAATTAACTTATTTCTTTTATAGATAGTAAAGTACTATTGAGATATTAATTCAATAGAAAAGTTTTTATGATGTTTAGATATTAATAAAAATTTGCTTTATATATTATGTGTGTTCATGTTGTGCATTATAGATTGTGATACTTTGGAAATAAATTCTCCCAAATATACGTTTTCACAAGTTTTAAAATCATAAAACCTGTATGTACAGTTATAAACAAAATAAAATTTTTACTTATTCGGAAAACACTAATAGATTCGCTCATGCTTATTAAGGGGAATGTTTAATAACACTAAATTTATTGTGATATAACTTATCAAAATTTTTGTGTTCAATATAACAAAACAGCATTAGCAAAATGCTAATTAAAAAAAGCGTATTCATGATAAACCGTTTTTGCAAGATTTCAATAGCAGTATGTTTTCAGAAGTTTAGTATTTTTTAAAACCTCAATTCATTTTATTTATTTATTTTTTTTTTATTATTCCAGCTTTATTTCTTGATAAATGAGTGCCATGGAATTTTCTGGTGGGTTATGCAGGATTACAATCAATTTCCTAACTATAGTGTATTTTATAAAGCTACAATTTCCTACTTAAACATCCCTTGGTTAACTTTGAAGAATTAAATGTTTATGTATTTTTTGAAATATAGAAAGCATTTGTCTATAAAATTATCACCTATACATAATAAAGATTTTTTTATTTAATCTAAATTATTTAAACGCATGCCAAGATTATATATCAATTAAGGTATATTTAACTGCCTGATAAAATTTATTAATTTATACATACTACAGAATTGTTGAGAATGATTGTTGTGAATAAACCAATTTTCTAGACAATCCTCAAAATTATGGAAAAAGGGAACAAATCAACATAAAAATAGATTTGAGCAATTTAAATACAGAATAAAGCGCTTTTTTTTATTAAAGGTAATTTTTTTTAATATGCCAGAGAAAATGCAAAATATTTTAAACAATGGAGCAAAAATGAGATTGAATTTTTTTCTGAACTTTTGTTCCAAATGATTGCAATCTAATTTTCTTCTTCTAAATTTTAACTTTATTTTATTCAGAGATAAAATTATGTATTTTATTTTCAAAAATATAATTAAATTAATATTGATTATATAATTTAACAAAAAATTGTTATTCCATAATTGGAATAACAATTTTTATAAATAGTAGTAAATTTGCTAAAAGATAAACACTGGAAAAAAATTTAACTATCCAAGTATTTCTTTTGTAATTAATAAACATACTTTAATTTACAAGCAAAATATGTTAATTTTTTAGATTAACCTATAAAAATCGGATAAGAAAATAGTCAAATATATTTGATAAAATTTAATTATAGATTATTATTTTTTGATCAATACTTGTACAAGTTGAAAATAGTATTAATTTTGAAAATTGCTAATCTCATTTTGTTCAACCAATTTTACTAAAAATTATATCTTTAAAATAATTAGTTTCATGACATAGAAAAAATATGTTTTATATTTTGGATTTTGTGCATTTTTAATTTTCGATATACATAGAAATAAGCGAAGTACATGAAACGTTTTTATAAATAATCTTGTTTCAAAGGCTATTGGCATCAATATGAGACCATATTTAGGGAAAATAAAATGCACATTAATTAGTATGCAAATCATGAAATAAGATATTTGAAAAAAATAGGAAGATGTGTGATAAATATTTTTTAGAAACTTAAACATAACTTCAGAGTGAGCAATACTACAAAACCGATTTTATGAATAATATGTTTACTTTGACTCTTATGTAAAAAGTTTTGAGACTGCATCAATTTATGCTGAATTTTCCGCAAATTCACATGAAAGCTAAATTTGAAATTAAATTATAAATCAGAGGCAACTTTAATTTTGACTCAAGCAACACAATTCATTCACTTAATATAATACTTTTACAATTTTAATGTAAATAAATGCGTATATTGACTTTAAATTGTATCTTCTCATTTCACATGTTTTATTAAGCATTTATAATACTTAATTAGAATTAATATTCTACTATCTAATTATTTAAACCATGCAATTTTCAAAGCTAATGCTTTGAAAATTGCATGGTTTAAATAATTCTTGTTAAATGTGTATGTATGTTCACATGTACAAAGAGATGCGATAAATGATTTGATATAGGTAACTGAAATAATTTACAGAGCAAATGACTATGATGCTAAACTAGATTAGTTAGCTTACTTTTCAGACAAGGCCATTTGACTTAGTCTACTCAAACACTGGTAATGAAACATTTTATATATAAGTAGTATAATTATATATGTAAAAAGTTGTTTATGTACACATAAAAATACTTTAATGATTTTGCATAAATTGCTAGGAGATACAAGTTTTATCACTGAAGTAATGCATATAGAATATACTTAAATTTTATATTTTTTCACAGGAGCATATTTTAGAACATTTATTATAGTGATTTACAACTAATGATCCTATCCCTATCTTAGGTTTAAGAAATAATGATTTAATCAAAAGATTATAGAATTTTTTTCAGATAACATTGACTAAACAGTATCCTTTTAAATGGGGAACTAGACCAAATTCTGTTTAGTTGTAACTATATATATATATTTGTAAAATCTCAAACCTAAAATTATTTTACATATAAAATATCAAAACTCAAAAGAAAGATTTGAAAAAAAAAAAAAATATAACTGAAAAGAGCAGGGCAAAATAAATTATACACAACAAACATTTTTTAAAGGGAGCAGATAAGATTATTTCAAGTTTTACTAACACAGTGTATAAAACGAACATTTTGAAAAATAAAAAAATTGTGATAGAAATAAAATTATATTAGTCACTGAGAATTTTATTTTCATTCAAAATGTTTTCTTAAGATTTTAGTTTCTCATAATTATATTGAAATATTAAAATTATTATTCATAATTATTTGATATTTTAATCTAGCTTTCAAATAACAAAAACTGCAATAAAGATATAAAAGAATTTATTTAAGAAACAATTATAATAGCTATAATTAAAATGCAAAATTCTGATATACTAAAATCATTTATATACACATCAAATAAAAGCATTTCTAATTAATATATTAGACTGTTCAATGTATAGGGTTTATATTCAAGCAATTAAAATATTAAAAATTATAATTATTTACAAGCTTTATCACAAGATAATACACAACTGTTAGAACAAAAGCCACACAAATGTTTCTTAATTCCATTAACAAAATATTTCATACATAAAAAAAATTATAAAACAGTTCACATAATGCACCTGCAATCACTTAAATTAAAATTTTGTGCATGCAGGAAAAACAAATTATTTGCCTTCTACAGGTCTTAAAGCATGTGGATCCCATTTTCTGACATTAGTAAGGGCTTCATTTAATTTATTGCACCAAAGAATCCTCTCTTCTTTTGTATCAGCAGAGAGCAAATGTCTGCAAAAAAGAAATGTTTTTAGTTTGTATATTAATTTCATGAAATAAAGGGAATTGTAAAACAAAGAAAATTCATTTCAAATAAAAATATATTAAGGAACTGGCACCTATTACATTGAGATATTAATAATAAATTTAATTATTCTAAATAAGTGTATATTTACTTGGTTGTGGTTAAAGTATTGGAACACTGGGTAATGAGAGAATTTTTGTCCCCTTTTACTTGAGGTCGCACAACGACTAACTCAAAAGTATGTGCCCTTGCACAAACATCTCTGGACACAGGTTTTATTTGCCCAGTGACACACTGCTTCAAATCGATTGATCCAATTGGTTCCTAGTGAAAGGATTTTTTTTTTATAAATATTAACTTATATGGAACAAGAGAAGAGAATATATGAACTAAAATTATAATAATAATAATTATACTTTACTTTTTTGTGTTCGTCATCAGGATATTTCCAATAGGTTAGATGTTGAGCATTCAATGCACACCATCTTCTATGCCAAGCACCAAACCCACTCACATCTTCAAACATAGTCTAAAGAATTAAATTTTACATTTTTTTGAGCAATTCATAATGAAACTGTAGTCCTATAGTTTGCTTAGACTTATAATAAAATAACTTAGAAAATTTAAGTTATTTTATTTATATATATATAAAAAATTAATATACAAATTTCTGAAACCATATCAGACTCCAACTTTTTATGCAATACAGAAAACCAATAGCTACTGTTTTCTGATACATAAGTTATTTTTCATATCTATTGAGCATCAGTTATGAAATCCACTGTTATGACAAAATTTTAAAATAATGAAATTAAAATACCATTGTAAAAATATATAAAATGTGAATATACTAACTAAATTTAACCTCAATTGGCCATTTAAGTTCATTTTGGAAAAAAATTTTCATCTTACTTCAAATTTCATATAGTATGGATGAAGAAATATAATGTTATTGAAACATTATGACTTTGTTATTTATTTTATTAAAATATTTTGTTTTAGAACTTTAAATTCACTGTCTAAAAAAGATATTTAGAAATTATAATTAGTTCTTTCACTAAACTTACGTTTTCTATGTAAGCAAATAAGCATTAATGCATTCACATATATTTATTTTTTCATTTCATGAGAATCTTTTATTTAAATAGCATAATCTTTTAATTGTTATTATATGTACACACATACAAACAGATGGGAAAAATTAATACATAAACATAATCTTGAATATATATATATATGAAAACAAAGAAAAATATTTTTAGTTTTTTATATTTATATTTGTTGAAGATAATTTATAAAAATATATTAAAAAAATTAATAATTTTGCATGTTCAGTGTCTTTTTTAATTTTGTGGCATTGACATTTAGCTTTTCCTTTCTTAGGAAGATAAAAGCTTTCTTTTCCACTCTTAAATTCAAAGTTAAAGAAATTTCACATTTTAGATTTTATTTTTTAACTCCGATTTCAATCGGTAAACATTATGAAAAAAAGTGAACATTATTAAAAATAATTCCATTTGTAGAGTTTAGTGCATTATTTCTTTCCAAAAACAAATAATGAAAATCTTAATTAAAGAAAAGAAAATTTTATGAAATATGCAAGCAACTTCTTTTATGTATGAAAACTTAATATGCATTAAATTTTGTAAAACAGTTTATTTTATAAATAATTTAGGCTACTTTCTTTTCTACACAAGAATATTTGATAGTCAGGTACAATGTAAGGAAAAAAACTAAAACTTACCAAGAAACCTTTCTCCATTACTTTATGCTCAGCATGTAAATGGAGCTTAACTCTTAAAACACCTTCAAGGGGAGATGTGAAAGGTATCTAAAAAGTATTCATTTTATTATAAAAAAAATCTTCGAACTATTTATAATGCAATAAATAGATTAAATTTAATATAGTACTGAAAAAATTTCTTACACATATAAAAAAGATATTATCGGTTTTTAAATAAAAGAAAGCCATAAGAATTTCTAACCAGCTTCTGAAACCATATTATAGACCATATTTACTAATTTAAATTTTTTGTATCTTTTATCTTAGAAATCAGATTTCCAATATTTTTAAAACGAAAGTTATGTTTTATAAAAAATATAAAGTAAATGTAAATAAAATATAAAATAAATTGATTCACCTAATAATCATAAATTTAAATTAACAATTAGTTTATAATGATAAGCTATAGAAGTGATTTGTAATCAACATAGCTTTGACTTTGACATAACAGTTGGCTTTGAGTGTTGATCAGGGAATTTTAAAATGAATTTTTGAAAGTCTACTTCAACTTTTCACTAAAAATTTTAATTTGACTATTTCTGAATAACAATGATGTATTAAAAGTGAAATTAAAAATTCTTTTCCAATCTAAATATATAAAATAACTTATTGCAGTTACTTCAGAATTATATTTTAGAACTGATTGCCTAAAATTTAAAAATACTGATGAAAAAAAAACTAAAACCAGTTTAAAAATTACAATGTGATGTAAATTATGAATGTATTTTATTAATTTTAAAAAAACATTTTGTATTATGTAATGAGTGGGTATGGGGTGTGTGTGTGTGTGAAAATTTATTTTTGAAAGTAGATCACAGACTGATTTTTTGGAGATAAAAATATTTAACATAGTACCAAGCTCATTATCATAAAAAGTGATAAAAACACATTTGTCAAGAAAATTTTAAATTTTCTCATAATGACTTTAAAGGGTGATCATTTAAAGATAAATGACACTATTTGTCAGATTTTTAAAACATCAAAACACTTTGCCTAAGAATCAGGTTTGATTCAATGAAATTAGGCATATATTTTTTTAATTACAAGTAATCAATAAAATATATGCCTAATTTCATTTCTAAATTTTTATTTGTAATTTTCAAATATAAGTATATATATTACTATTTCGTATTATTAATGAAAGTTTCATATTATTTTAAGCCAAATATGGAAACATTTATGGAAAAGACATTTTCAGTTGAAAAAGAGAAATTCATGATTATGATTGAAAATATGTTCATTGAATACAAATTGTAAAAGAAGAAAGTTCTTAGTTGATTTTATTATAAGTATAATTTAAATCACAGGTATGGAATTTTCATAGAAACAGAAAACTATTAATTCACAATCACATAAAAATAAAGTGAGTGAAAATAAATTTTAAAATTTTGAAAATGTTGTCAAATTTTAATTTCTTTATTCTTGTATCATTTCCTCATAAAACTAATTTGTGATCATTATTAAAGAACATTTTCCGAAAATATTTACAGACATATTTACGAAATATTTA
Organism: Latrodectus geometricus; assembly: GCA_026290005.1. Classification (NCBI taxonomy): domain Eukaryota; kingdom Metazoa; phylum Arthropoda; class Arachnida; order Araneae; family Theridiidae; genus Latrodectus; species Latrodectus geometricus. Next base: position 88,786 of record JAPDSC010102867.1, read on the forward strand.
CGAGACATATTTACGAAATATTACGAGAGAAATATTTACGAAAATATTTACAGGCTGAGATTATAGTTTGATAAAATTAAAAAAGAGTTTGATTTTTTTAAAGTTAAGAATTGGAAATTAGATTTAATTGTTCATTTTTATTTCATTACTTTGAAATTTTTTAAGTAATTTGGTCACGTTCTTTATTTTATGCAGCATTATTTTTGGAAAAAAATAATGCAGCATAAATGACTGATTGAAAACTTTCAGTCTTTGAAATTCTTTTGGGATAATGATTTGTTTTATAAAATGCCTAATACTGGACAGATATTACAATTAAGTACACTATTCTCTTCAAATTAATTGAGACAGATGGAAAAAGACCAATTTTTCTAAAACCTTAATTTTTAGCATTACATACTTTAAGTAGATTGACAAATGTCTACATTTGACTTCTTTTAGCTGAAATGACTTCAATACACCCTGGCATTGACTCTATTAGTGAAATAGACTGATGCATTATCGTGGAACCACACTTGTTTAGCACTTCATACCATTTGTTCAGGTGTGATGCACCCCATCTTAGCTAAGCGAATTCTAAATACATGCCATAAATTTTGAAAATGGGATTTAAATCTGATGAAATACCAAGCCAGCCAAGCACTTTTACTTTGTTTCCATCATAAGTTTGGACAAACTTTGAATCATAACAAGGAACTAACTCAAGTTGAAATGTTCTGTCAAATGTTTCCATGAATGATATAATCTTACTCTATAATATTCTTATGAATTTAGCACAATTTTCATGCCTTTAAGGGAAATTAAGTTTCCAGTTCTATTTGTTGTTAAAAATTTCCCAAAATATCTATCTAGCAGGGTGTTTTATAGTCTGTTAGATACAAATGGATAGCAGAGTTTGTTTTATTTCTGCATCTATACTCAATTTGTACTCTTGCAGAAATAAACATCTTTCTTTACTGATTGTGTTTCCCCATTCTTCCAGTCATTAAGAGTCCATCAATGGTATTTTTTTGGCTCATTATTAACAAATATTTTTTCATCCTTTTCTGAATTAGAAATTGTTTTTTACTTTACTTTATTGAAATAAAACCAACTTTCAAAAACCTTTTACATACAGTTGAGTTACTCATTTCAGCACCATAATTTAATAAATCTCTTAAAACATATGTACTTTTCTTAGATTTATTTTGCTATTTTTTACATCCTAAATTTTATCAGACCTTTGAATAATTTTTTAGCTTACATTCACATTTTTCGTCTCTGTTTGAAAGTATCTATTATCTTGAAATTTTCTAAAAAATTTTTAAGCACTGTGATTTTAGAACCCTTCTTTAAGGTAATAGCTATCTTTGAACAAGCTCACATTAATGAACTACATGGAATGCAAAGTCATAAACACCAGCTACCCTACTCTGAAACACTCATACAATTGAACTATTGATACACAAAAAACCAGTCTTACTAACATAATATATAAAATATGTATCATTTTAAAAGTTAAAAAGTCATGACAAACATTACTAAGGGCAATAGCTGCAAAACGTTTTAAAAATTACTATCAATGTAGATAAAATAAAAAATACTTCATAACATAATTTTTGTTTTTTTAAAAAATCTAATATACATAGTTGAAAGAACACTTAATAAAATATAATTTAAATATTACCCATTTTAAAATATTAAAAATTCTTACTTTATCTAAAGTAAAACACTTCTTATTACAGTTTTGAATTGTAAAACGAGTGAATCCTATTACTCCAAAACTAGGTGATCTTACTGCATTTGGTCCACCAGGACTGGTTATAGCTGAAATTAATTTTACGTTTAACAGAGGTAACAATAAGGGCATATATTTTTTATACATACAATTTCTTAGTACAGCATAAAAAGATACAGTTTAGAAGGTTATGAGAAAAATAAATTTCAAATTAAATTTTTGTTTCTTATATTTTTCAATACTTTCTTAAAATTTAATTATCATTTACAAAAAAGAAAAGGTTGTATACAAAAATCCTATAGTATTTATACTATCCATGAAATGGGATAACTACTTAAAGGTTTGGATATAATTCTAAGCAAATAATTACTATTAAAATTAGTACATTACTGGTACCAATAGTTCCTAAATTGTTTTAGAATTAAAAAATTCTTAAGTTCAAAATATTTTTGGAGTAACACTTAAAATAATATTTAAATTAAATAAAATAAAAAAATTATATATGGCAACATTTAAATCACAAGTTATTATAGAAAATTTATTAAAAGGCATATCTTATCTCAATACATTTTAATGAAAAATTACCCAATAGAATAAAGCAAAATATTTGGAAATTAGATTTTCGACTGTATGAAAATATTTGGCACACATTACATCAGAATGCCTTTAAGGAAAACGTTGTATAAATATAAAACGAGTTAACAAGTTCATTTACAAATAATAAAGGGTTAAAAATAAGGAAACAAACACAAAGGAAAAAACTCACATAGAAAACAGTCAATAATTTTTTTCTCATCAATATTGCAATTGTATACTTTTATATATCTTTGTCATCTTAAGTACATATTGAAGAGAAGAAATAAAAATAATGAACTAATTCATAAAATTTTCTAAAACGTGAAAAGGGGGGAGTAAAAGCATCTAAACATTTAAAATTTGAATTTGATAATATATTCCATGAAATGGGATAACTATTAAAATGTTTAAAAAAAAAAATCTCAAACATTACTCTGATGTCACTTCAGGACCCCATACTTTTGGTCAATCAAACAATTCAAAACCATGTGATATTCAGAAGTAATTAAAAAACCATTAAGAGGTCTCACAATCATCATTAAAATGGTCAAGGGAAAGGTTGCTTCTTTGAAGCTCATTGTAAGTAACCTCTATCGAATATACAGCCTGTTATTTGACAAGTGATTCCAATTTTATGCAGAAGAATCACATTTTTTGTGTAGGCCTTATTTTCCACCTTTTTGAATTATTTCTGCTATTTCCACTTTATCTCAAACCACATCTAATGATTTTTCTGTGATACTGGTTAGTGCCAAGGGAAAAATCAATCTATGACAGATTTAAAGAAAGTAAAAATGTATCGGATGCTGGAAATAACTTGGAGTTATGAAAGTAATAATGGTGACATAATAAAAGACAATTTCCTTAAGAATGTAATAAAAAAGCAATTATATGTTAAAACTTTTTATACTAGATATGAAATTTTAAAATATTTTAGAAATATAGAACTTTAACTTTATTATTTACCTATTATAAGTTTTAGCTATAACAAAATTAATCTTAATAACTTATTGTATTTACTTGTTTAGATATTAAAAAAAATTTGCATAATTGTCGGACAAAGTAACTATTTAAATTTTATTTTCAAATGCATATGTAGAGCTTACCTGGCAGTAGGAGTTTTCCATCAGATTTTTTTCCTTTTGGAGTTATACGTAGAGTACTTTTGTCCTATCAAAATTTTTTAATAATTAGCTTTTCAAATATTGTATTTTTGGAAGAAGTTATTATAACAGACATTTAATTAAATAAAATATATTTCAGAAATTCATAAGCAGGCATCAAAGAAATATTAAATTCAATTTAATATCTTGATTATAATAAATATTAATGTCTAGCATAAAAGGTATTTTTCTTATAATTTAATTAATTCAATGAACTTTTAAAAGAATTTATGTTTAACTAAATTAAAATTTATTTATTCTGCAAATGATATATTAAATAATAAATCATAAGACAGGGCCCACCAATATACATATGTATTGAATACCTATTCATAAAATAAATACTAGGTGTCTAGGTATTAAAAAAAAATTGAAATTTCAATATAGTTCCTCCATTCAATGAAATATTGATTTTTTTTTTTTTTTTTTTTTTTTTTTTTTTGTTCAGTTGAATTATACATGCACTTTCCAGAAACATCAAAACTGTTAATTCATTGAGATAGAAGCATAGAAGATGAGCTTAAAAGATAGCCGTTTTTTTTTTATATTGCTTCTGTTTGTTTTATTTAATTATTTATTTTTATTATTTATTTATAAAAATAATGTTTAAATACAATTTAAGCTAGAACAATTTTTAATCATCAGTAGATGGTATTGTTTGTGCATTATATTTGAATCAAATAGTTTTAGAAACTTTGTATTTAAGTTTTTCACGTATTACTTTTTTTCATGAGTTATTTATCATCTGTAGAAGTGGGTAAGTATGTAATAATAAAAGCATGTGTTTTTAATGATTAATTTTTCTACTATACTATTTTCTTTTAGAACTTTAGCTAGTTCAGTCATAATTAATGAGTTTACAGATGCAACTCCTTATTTATTTGGCAAAGTTGACTACAGTTTATAAATGGTCTTTCTCTTAAATTTTTTAAAATCATATTTATTTTTATTATTTGAAAGTTTATTAAGATATTTTGTCATTTTAAAATTTCTAATTGATTTGAATATAATCAAGATTTTTTTATGCACATTTTATGTAAATGATGATTATAAATGATAGTTTTAATGTTTGTGATAGCTTAAGAGACTATTTAAAATGGAATGAAAAATTACATTAAAGTTAAGTAGTTTTGTGATTTTTTTCTTTAACAAAGCAAAATTTCCATTTTATAACACAGTTTCAGTCACTTCTTAACCAATCCTATGAGAAAGTCTGCAAAAGTAAACTATATATAGTGAAAGATTTATCATTTGTCTGGTGCCCACAGTTTCAAATTTATTTTTCTCAATAAACTATCAGAATTTCTCCAAATTACCATGTAATAACAAAAATGTTAGTAAAACTGAAATTACTTACTCGTTTAATATGGTATTTCTTATCATGAGGAAGACGTTCTTTTTTTGTTTGCTGCAAAGATTAAAAAATTAATAAAATCACAGAAATATATAAAACAATTAAAATATGTATTGACATTATGAATGACATACCAGTGCGTAAACTTCAAACACTACAGAAAAATCAGGAGGTAAATTTTGTAATTTAACATAATTAGTAAAGCATAAAGCGCCATTATTAATTTTATCATCAGTAGAAACCATTTGAGTCACAATAACTTGAGCTCCATGGCGTATAAGGCACAAAAACCAGTGAACAGCATCATCTGCAATAATTTAATTCTTGTCATTTTTAAATATGTGAAAAATTTAAATAAAGAATAAAGTATATTAAAAAATTATAGCATAATAAAAATTTTGTAATTTAAAATGTCCAACGATATCTGTAATTGAATGATTTTAATTTAAAAAACATTAATAGAGTTTTTATTTGAAAATCTATATTAATAAATAAAAGCTTGAATATATAAAAATAAAATATATTAAAGTTAAATTAATTAAAGGAAGTTTAAATGCAAAATTTAATAGAAAATTATTAATGTATCGTAAATTACACTTAACAAAAGTAGATATTTTAAACATTATGTATACAAAAACTTCATATAGTAACTTCAAAATACGAAAACAATTGTAAGTATGAACATTTTGAACATATCAGTATTATATTCATCATTACCAATAAAGTTTTAAGTAACTAACATTAAAAAATTGAATCATTAAATACAGTTGCATAAAAATAGTTTATATCCATTGCATTTTGTAAAAGATCATGCAAAATTATTTTTTCATAAATCACATATGATTTAAATATAGTTTATTGAAGAAAATTAGAAAAAATACTTTTATTTTATTATAACAATGACAACAAAAGACAATACATGACATTAAAATTAGTCACTGCAAATTTAAGAGAGAAAAATTCTTTACAACATAGTTATATGTCAGGGACCAGGCTAGAATTTACCCTATGAACAACTTTAAAAATGAAATTCACTTTTCCATCAAATTATAAAAAATACAATAATCTGATTTTGTCTAGAACTAGGAAATAAAATCAATTTATTTTCTAATTCTACATGCATCCATGATGAATAAAAAAATAAAAATTTATTTGATCTTTTTATACTTTACAAACAATGTATAAAATGCAGGTCTGTTAATAAAACTACAGTTTCTGTTTATAATAATTTTTTGAGAAATACACACAGGAAATATATTTAAAAACAAAAGTAAAATAAAAAAAAAAACTATATTTTTTCCGATGACGTATATATGTTAATTTTGGTAAAACAAATCAATGTTTTACATGTATGGATTTTTCCTTCACTATGCAGAAAAATGATATTGATTAAATTCTTAACTGCTTGGATCTGTTGTTAAAATTCTGCAGTACAAGATTAAACTAAATCAAAATAGTATAGGAAGTTAATTATGTGATGAAATATTGATAGTAAACTCCATGTTATAGATACAAGAAAGCTCACTACTGAAAAACATTTAAATTCTAATACAGAATTTAAATATTTATTAATAGTGGAATTGTTGCTGAAATTTAAAAGAAAGCTTAAGAAAAAGACATTTTCTGTTTTTGCCTTTTTGATGAATAGATGTTATACATACATTGTTCGGAAGAACATTTAAATTTGATTCTTAACTTTCTAAAGCAAAATTTTATTTTTTCACAGAGAGTTTTCTTATAAATAGAAAAAATATACTTTCATGGGTTTGATATTAATAAAACACATCAATTGAAAAATTTTACTTTTATACTAATTGCAATCAATCAAAAGAAAAATCCCCATCACAAAGTTTATTTTTAACACTGTAATATTTGTAATTTTTAGAATACAAAATTTGAATTTTGGTAGATAAATTTTTTGAAATTTGAAAATATATACTGTGATGACTATACACTTCACAATAGTGTTATTTATAATTCTCAGTTTTCAATATGATGCTCACAAATCAATATGTTTAGGATTCTTTAGCAATAGTTTTGTGAACCAAATACAGAATCATGCAAGGAAATATTAGAGAGTAAAATTTATTTTGATTATTGTTTTTTCATTTTTTCTTTACACTTAATAAGTAAAATCATTAGTGAACAAGGATTTAACCAATTCTATAATCAACCATTTTTACAAATAAAAACAACTTGTAGTGAGATCTATAGTTTCAAGTAGATTTTCCACCTTTATAAACATTTACACCTTAAAAGATAAACACAAACTTTTGGACTGACGACAGAATTGCTAACCATTTAACTGCCAATTCGGCATAATTAAACTGACATCAATCCAATAAAGAAAAAGAAAAATGAAGTTTAATACATTAAAAATTGTTACAAATTAATATTGTTATTTTAATGAGAAACTTTCAGAGCATTGGATTTTAAAAAATAATGTATGTCAAACTACTTTTCTATGTGTACATAATTTCATGCTAAGTTGAATTTCTCAGTAACACATGAACATAATTGAATTAAAAATAGAAATTTTTTTTTACAGTGACCAATGATTTGACATATTCTAAGAGTGAAACATCTTGCGTTTGATCTACCAAGATAACAATTGAATGCTCTTCAATTGTTATCTTGGATAAATGGAATGGTCTTAGATTTAAAAATTTCTGAGTGTGATTTCATCTTTTGGCATGAATGTCTAGTAGTTAGGGAATCTACTTTAAGTTTGTTAAATTAACAATTCAAATTAACTTCATGCACAAAAAGCAACCAAAGTGATTAACAATTGAATATCAAAACTGCTGATTTCACATTTCAAGACTTTTAAATAAATCAGGAGTTCATTTTTAAGGTAATTTTATGTTTGACATTTTTGCAAATGATTTATTTGTTTACTTGTCATTCTTTTGATAAAAAATAAACCCCCAAAATTTATATGAACCATCATTAAGTGAAATAACTTTATTGTAAGTTGTCATTCTCTTATTTATATATAAGAACATTACAATCTTGTTCAATAATAGAAACTATAATTGCTGAATAAGTATAATGCTATATACTTTGTATAATTATATTTTTTGATTAAAAAAAAAAACGAATAAAACCAATCATTCAAAAACTTCAGATCTACAGAGATTAACAAAATCTACAGCAACCAATTTTTAAGTCTATTCATTCTATAAATGATTTTCATTAATATATAATACACAAAATCTACATTTAATAAACCTGAGAATCAACACAATAAGATACATACCTAGTAACAAAAAAATATCTTATTTTTTGCAAAACAGTAAGTTTATCAGTTTGTTACAATACGTAGAATTAAATATTTTTGTAGATGTCATATTAAGAAGTTGTGCATTGTGTTCAATTTATATACATAAGGATTAAATTCTTTATTGATACAAGAAAAAATTTACTATGAACTATTTCAATTTTGCATCTTCACATTGTGCATGTATATACATGAGATAATTATATACAACAAAATGTGATTAAAATCGTACATAAGAGGTTTTAATGGATTACTTATAATACAAAACTCAAATATCTTTATCAAAAATTATTAGCAATAATTAACGCGTAAATTATCATGAAATACTGAAATTAAAGTTACTGCAGTTTTGAATAGCTAAGTTCATTAGAAATATTTGCTGGCAAAATAAATAAATCTCATTTCTTGTATTTGTTGATTCTTGATATTCCAATTTTTCACTATTTTTGATAAAGCCCAAATTATTAACACAAAGTAATTTTTCGTAAATTTTAATGTATCCAAATAACTTTCAAATATAAATTATAGAATATTTATTAGCAATTAATATAAAATTGAATATTTCAAAAATGATTCCAACTATGGCAATGATTGATTTTTTATAAAGAAAATACTTTAATAAAAATAATTAATTTGCCATGATAGCAATATGATAGATAAAAAGAAAATTTCAGTTTTATTCAGGAGTAATAAATGGTGCTAAAAACCATGAAAATTGAAATTAAAAGAAAAATGGCTGAGGACATATCATTGAATTGAATATTTAAAATCATTAAAAATTTTTTTTCAAGAGCATAATTTTTAAAATCCCTAACATATTTTCATGAATTAAAAATAAAAAGTATTTAAATGAATGGTAATCAAGTTTTGGTTTGTATACAATTTCTATTTTGAAAAATTAATAATATTTCAGAAATATAAAAAAATACTTTAATTTATATTTTAGAAAAATGTTCATTATTAAATTTTTCAAATCATTTAATATTTGCTTTAATATACTGTAGAAACAATCATAATTCTCTTAAGTATTCTGAAGTACAAAGATCGTTAATTATATTTAATGTTGCAAAAGAGCATTTAATGAAAATAATTTTAGCAATGTTTGTGAGCTGCCCCTATTCAAACTTTGTTAGAGACAAACACATATTGCAGAAATCCTACAGTTGTAAAATATCACTAAAAGCTGATTTACCTATTAAATCTAGACAGCCAGCTGAACAAGACATCAAAAAATGCGTGCAAAGTGAGTTTTGTCCTAAAAATACGTAGCAAAAGCAATGTGATTTAAAATTAGTTTACTTGAGAGTGAGAAGATGGATTAGTAATATTACATGCTATTTAATGTACTTAGGGTAATCTTATGAAATAGAATCTGAATTTGTAGTTAAGCAGCGAATTAACTGTTAGTTGTTTTAAAATGCATGGGAAAGGAGTGGTCTATAGAAATTTGAAGAAAAATGTTGATTTAGAATAATGTCATAAGAAATGATTCTACAATTTGGCTTGAATGATTAAGATCCAAGGCAAATTCTGAAACATTAAAAGGCAAAGAAGACAACATAAAAAGCTTGACCATAATACATAAAGTAAAAGTAATTTAAAGCATCTCTTAACTAATCTTACTTATTCTTCCTTCAAGTTGAGCAGCTAAGAACTCTTGCTTTAAGGGTAATTGGAGATCTGAAATTGTTAGTGTTCCTGTTCCATCAATTATAGAATCTCCTTCTGCTCCATGTACTTTTAAGCGTTGAATTTCATTCAAAAGAGCTTGCCGCTTTTGTGCTAAAAAATTAAATACTTTTTAAGGCCAACATTTAATCCACTTCACAATAAAATTTTAAATATCCATTAATCTAGAAAAAACACATGATAAATTTTAAAATCTTACTGGCAATAAGTAAAAGTCTTTCTCCCTCTACTTGCTCGGCAGAGCCAGAAAATTCTGTAGTTGCATGACAAAGATTCAAAGCTTGGCTTGTTTGACTAATTATAGTGGTTTGTTTCAAAATTTCATCTTGAAATAACTGAAAAAAAGAAAATTATATGACAAATGCATCTATATCTCAAACAAAAATTGAAGACAAGAATCAAAAATGAACTTTATTAACTGATACATACTAGAATGTATAGAATCTGATGAGCATTAATACATATTATTAATAAATATTTTCTCTTAGTTTTCTGTGTCACAATTTTATTTTACATTGAGCTAATGTACAATAATTTTTTTAAATGTCACTGCAATAAAATTTTCTATTTAGGAAAATTTTCTTAGAAAATAAATCATAAAACTTACTTTTATTTGCTCTTGGATAGCTTGAGTTTGATTAGTAGTAGTTGGTGTAGATATTTGCTCTCTACGAATGATTGTCTTTAAGGGTGGCGTTCGAGTACCCTGCCTCTGTTTTCTGTAGAAGCTAACAGTATGCAATAAAGGCGCATCAGTATTGCTTTCACTATAACTTTTGGTTACAAAATTTTCTTCACTTTCTTTAGAACTTTCAGGATCATAAGAAGATCCTACAGAGCTACTACTGCCACTGTAACTTTGCAATTTTTCATTCTAAAAGAAATTAATGCCAAAAAAGGAATAAATAGAATATTCTAGTGTTGTCACTCTAAACAATAAACTTCAATTTGTATGTCATTTTAAAATTTCTTAAATATTCTAAACAACTAATAATAGGACAATATTGTTTTAAATGGAGCTAAAAATATATTAGTATTTAGCTAATAATTAAACAATAATTTTATTGGCATAACCTAATGAAGTCAATAAAGTTGCTTTGGTAAACAACAGCAATATTTCTTGAAATATTGGTATTGTTTACCAATCATATAAAAATTTACAATATTCAACTGGATTACCTATGACTTAAAAAGATCTTAGGAATAATAATCAATAATATAATGAAAAATTTAATGTTTATATATATATATATATATATATATATATATATATATATATATATATATATATATATATATACACACAAAATATACATACACACACCTCAATGTGATTTCATAAATATTTAAACATTTCTTAAACTCTCTTTTACTCTTTTTTTTTTTTTTTTTTTTTCTCTTTTACTTCGGCAAATTGTTTGATTTTAGTATTGTTAAACAAAATTCAGTAAGCTTCACTTTGATATAATTGATTTTAGCTAAGTCTAAGAGCCTTTTTGATTGATTTCAAGGCAACATTTTGTATTATAAACTTTACAGTTTCACAATTTTCAACTCAAAAATAACAATTTTTTTGAAGGGGGTGGGGAATATAATAATTAAAGTTTCACCTAGTAGTTTAGTTTAAAAACAAGCCTCTTTCTTGCATAATTGAAAATCCTACATAATTTTATTACAAGGAATAAGAAACATTAGGACATAAGCATGGAACAAAGCAGCAATGATATATCTCAATCTTGCAGAGAAAATATGTATCTGTTAAAATTTTAATAAAAATCCTAATCACCAATAGATATTTTATGATAAAAAATTAAGTTCATTTATCCACCAAATGAATCAAAACTGTTAACATGAAATTCATATTCTTTTGATATTTTAGTATGAACTAAGACATTGTTGGTTAATTTTTTAAACTAATTTTGGCATTTAGATTAAAATTTAAGGTAGAAATGAAATTTACAGTAACAAATTCAATACTTATTATAATAGTGATAAACAATAAGACCAGAATGTTTTCATAACCTATGTTAAACATTTAAAGCTTCTTCTAAATTCATATTCTTTTACAACTGAGAATTTTGAAATTTCTGTAAAATAAATTACTTTATTTTCTACTTATAAAAGGAAATAATCTTAGTAAAAAAAATATGCACCAAATGAATATTTTTCATCAAAACATATTTTTTATGTCAGTAAATAATGGAAATTTTTGCACCAAATACATATACCAAGACACATGTACTAAAATTTTAAAATGTTTGACGTAAAGAAATTCAAATTCTGATATAGCACAATAAATCATGTAGACTCGCAAATTTCAAATATTTTTAAAATGCATATTATGGTGTTGCATAAAATGAAATACAAGAAGTTGTTAGAAATATGTATAATTTACAAATGAATCAGTTTAAAACAGTTATAAGATTTGAAACTAATGTAAAAAATTGGAAAACCAATGAAATTCATAAATTAGATCAATATGTTATGTTATTAGAAGTATATGAAAAAGTAATTTAAATTTTGCAAATAATTTTATGGTGAATTAAAAAAGTAAATAAAAAGAAACACATTTGGTCAATTTGAAAACTATTAATTCACAAGTATTTATCACACATTTAGCTTAGTTTTACTTAAAGTTGTTCTTACCATGCATGTTGATGTGTGTAATAATTTCTAAATTTTTTTTTAAGAAATAGGTCCTTTAACAAAAATGGTAAAGTAAACATTGTACGTAAAGTGCCTGTTAATGAAGATGGTATCCTACATTGAATAAAATTTAATATCACTTGCTTATACCAATTGAGTCATTTTACTATGATAGGTATATTAATCTGTTCATACACTTACTATGTCTTGAAATAAGTATATTAAATTCCAAACACGTTAATAAAGATACAATATAAAGATCATTTCCAGTTTTGCATTAAAATTAGTCTTCCTGACATTTTAAGCTAACCTGTAAATTCACAAAGGCTAGAAATAAATGAGAAATTAGAATTGAAATCAAAAAATTAAATTCTTGATGATGGTAAAATTTGCTTAAATAAATTATCCAATAAAGAATCTTTTGTATTTAATATTTTAAATCCTTGTTATAATTTATAGAAATTGCAATTCTTGAAGTTGATGTTATTTTTATTTATTTATTTTTTTTTTTTACAACATGATGCTTTATACTGCATTGTAGTCAGTAATAAATAGAACTACAAATTTAGAGCAAAATTATTACAAAAAAGTGCTTTTGTATCAACTTGGCAGAGTAATTATTTTGAATACAAAGTGATGCAGACTGACATCTTAAATTTTAATTCAGAATTGCATTTTTCACAAATTAAAATAACATTGTCTTCTTTTAATACTATATATGCAAGAGTAAAATTTGATATTCTTTACATAAATAGAAATAATGTGCAATATAATAAATAAATGTTAGAGAAACATATTTAAATTATTTTTCCCCTTGTAAAATGTTAATTTTATCACCGTACTAATTTGTATGTTGTTAAAAATGAAAATGTCATTATTCAAAAATAATGTTTTAGTCTAATTCTTAATTTCTAACAGTTTACTCTATTTTTACCACCAATACTCACAAATCTTATATCAGCAGAAGTAACACTGCCATCGTAAGAGTTGCAGTCTGACAGGGAAGTTGCATCACATGAATCTTCAATAACGTTAGCTTCATTCCAACTTGAAGTTTTAATAGGTGATTTTAAGGATGGGCCTAAAATGTATGATTTCAAAGTTATTTGGTCTTTCATTTTTTCAAATAATACATAGGTTACAAAAATTAAGATTAAAATTTGTTCACAGTAGTATACTTACTTTTACTCATTCCAAATGTTTTTTTGGTAGCACTTAGAGGTGGTAAACCTACAGGTGATTTGAATACATTCTGTTCAAGTGGCACATCACTTTCTTCTTCAGATTCACTGCAATTTTCAGTCATATCAGTATGGAAATTAGATTCAGCTTCAGATTCTCTTTCATATTTTGATTCTGTTTCGCTTTCATATCCTTCATATTCCTCATCACTGAAACAATCACTTTCAACTGGTTCACATTTTTCAGAATATTCCTTAAAAAAAACTTAAGCATAAGTATTGTAGAAATATCTCAAACGGATATTTTAAAAGCATACAGCTATAAGTATGATATCAAAAAGTATCAATTGACTTTTCTCCTAAATTACCAATTAAAATAAATAGCAAAAAGATGATTTGATTAGATGTTCAAAATCTCGATTATAAAGTAATTGTGGATAACTTAAAACGTAAAAAAATTAACTATTGTTACACTTAAAATAAAAACAATTTAAGCAACTTTTTAAAACAAGCTGGGAATCAATAACATTAAATAAATTAACTTAATAACAATTTTAGTATGCATACTATTGCTAACAAAATTAAGAGTACCTATATTACTCCAATTTATTTACAGAAATAATAAAGAATCTTATATTGGATAATTTAGATATCATTAAATACTGGCTTTCGATTGATAATACAAAAATATTATATTGTATACAAAGTATTTTTCAAAGGATTTCATTAAATACAAAATAACACTGAGAAGCATACAGCTCTTTTAGATGCTGAACTAAATATTATTCTTGAGAAATATGTTTTAAAAGTTAATTGGATTTTGAAAATTTATAAAATATTATTTGTTTTGATTTATTAAAGCACAAAAGCTATTCTACTTTAATAATTTAATACGTGAAGATAACTAGTAATAGAAAAATAAATACAGTGACTATAAGAATTTGCCATTATATTTTAAAGAAATATATTTTACAGTAAATATATTCAACAAGCAAAAAATTTAGGTTATGAAATATTTTAAAAATATACAATCTTAAAAAATACATAACAAAATTTTGACAAAAAAAAAAAAAAAAAAAAAAAAAAAAAACATTGCTTAATTATTTTATTCAAAGGATAAAATCACAAAATTTTTTCAGGTTAAATAAAATTTAACTATTTAGTGACTTTTAAAGCAGCATTTTAAAATTTTTGAAACAAAACCCAAATATAACTATTTAAGAATATTAATCTGTTGAAAAATAAATCAATCTGAGTGAGAACAAAACTAAAAGTATACAAAGCAATTATTCTTTCTGTGGTGACATATGGCTGCAAGACTGACACAAAAAGACATAAATAACTTTTTTTTTTTTTAACAGAAAATAATAACTGTTGGGGAATTAGAACTAATAATGAATTGAAAACTCTTGCCAATTGTAAGAATATAGCAAGATTAATCAAAGCAGAAATTTTTGCTTGGCCACATTGAGATTACCTGACAACCAAGTGGTTAAGATCTTGCATTGGAAGCCAATGTGCAATAGGCCAAGAGGTAGACAAAAGAAAAGGTGGCTTGATGGTGCCTTGAATGATTTTAAAACCTTAAAGATATCGAACTTTATTTATAAATCTCTCATGAATCATTGATTAAGAAGACACAAACACTAATATAATTCAGATTTTCTATTACTGATCCCCTTTCCCTAATTTAATATTAATAAATATTAGCAACTAGATTTTGATTTTTTTTAATTAAATAAGTATTAATATTCTATTTGTTCAATAATCCTCAGTGATCTTTCTGGGAACTTTCTTCAACACAGTTTCTCTGCTGAGCAAAAGTTCTCCAGATAGAAAACATACAATTTTAAAATCATTCTTTTCACAATCTATTAGAACTTGCATCTATTTTAATATGTTTATAATTGAATTACTTTAAAGTCAAAGGAAGTCAATCTAAGAAAGTTTAAATAATCTATCTTACCTTAATAAATTTCATAACTATCTCCTTTAATAATTTATAATTACATTTTAATCTCCTCAGCCAATCTTCATTTAGAGCAAAAACTTTATATATATATATATATATATATATATATATATATATATATATATATATATATATAGCTAACTAGTCTGTTGGTGATGCAGCAGAAATATATGTGAGCATAGCCTGATGACAGCTTTATAGAGCATAAATTTTTGCACATTCTTTTATTAAAAAATGTTTTTAAGCTACAAAGATAACAGTTGGCAATAAGTGGGCATTTTTTAAATACAGTAGCTTTGTAATTTCGGGTTTTGAACCAAAATTATTATTAAACCCAAGTTAAAACTTAAAATATCCCATCCCTAGATATTTAAAACAGAATGAGATTACAATAATAGACATGTATTTAATTTTATCCTTGTTAACAATCAATCTGAATTTTTACAGTCGATTATTTCAGGAAGGTTAACACCTCAAATATCGCATTTTTTGTTCATGCAATGATTACTGTAAAACTAACATAAGTAGGATTTGCAGTTTTGGTAAAAATGGTGCCCCAAACAATGCTGCAATAATGAATTGTCCATCCTAAAGTTGAAAAATACAGGTAAATATCATCCAGCCTTCCACCATCTTGTATTTAAAAAAATTTTGCTAGCACACAAGGAGAAATGTAAGTTACTGTTGACTGACTTAACATATATATTGTACATATATTTTTTGAAATACCAGGTTCATCAAAAACTACTCTTAGCATTAGTTACTACATTGCAAATCAATTCAAATATCTGAAAAATTAAATCATTTAAAACTTTGCATACAATATATTTGGAAAAATCTACATTCTATCATGAAAAAATATTAACCAAATAACAATGCATAATTCTGAAGAATTAAAGTTAAATTTTGAATACAACTTTTTGATCTTTACAAGGTTGGGAATAAAAATAAATGCCAAAAATGACTTATAAATTTGACCAAAGAATCCATATGAATAATTTTTTTTCGCACTCCATTTTTTTTTTGTGTTCCATAATCAAACTTGTTTGATATTGTTTCTGAGATACCTTTTATTCTCGGGTAAATTATATATGATAAAACTTGTCAGATTGGAAAGAGAATTCAAAGGCTGAACCTGTACAAATCAGATAAACTATTTACTAGGCAATTTTACAGGAATTCAAATTTTTATTTTCAAATCCAAAGCTAAAAAAGAGTTAATAAATATTATGTTTTGCTAGAGAAAAGATACGAGAGGATAACTCAAAATTCTTAAATTTTCCTCATTGGTATTTCAGAGGAAGATGGGCCAATATAGAGTTTATTATAGATTCAAAACAGTCTCCTTTTTCTTTGATCTGATGCTGCTGCCATATGAACTTTGCTAAATAAGATTTTTAAATGATACCTTGCTATTCCTCTATGAGTCTCCTGTTCTTCCATTATCTATGCTCCAGATTCTCTCAATTGTTTGTATGATGTACATTTGTGTAAAATTGTATTTATGATTAACTTTAAATCTTTCTTTTTTCATGCTATTTGTTTGGTAATCTTACCAATAGTCAGAATAATTATGCTAACATCTGCAATGTTTTCAATAATTTATTAAGGATATACCCAATTCTATTAGGAACAGTGAGAGCAAACAATTTTGTTTTTCTACATATACCAAACATCCATTGTTCAGGTAATACTCAACCACAATTATTTTTCTGCTTAGTAAACAAACTTTCATCAAGTTTTACAACGCAATCTGGTCTGCCTACCTTTTTCTTTGGTTTATTCTCCATATCCAAGACACATAATTCATGCATGTAATTGTTACAATCTATAACAGTTTTATCCAATAAATCAAGTTACTTTTCACAAAATTTAATCGACGTCAACTCTTTACACCAGCAATCAATCTGTTTCCTTCAAGCCAGTTGTCCATTTTAAATCCTAATTGCTGATCACAATGTCTTGAATTAATTTCCAAAATGAATGTTCACCAAAATAAAGTTTCACATCATACAAATTGAAACTTTCTTGTAAAATGTTTTGTTTTTGATAAAATTAATTGCCTCCTTCTGTTTTTGGCTAATTTCAACGATGCATTTTTGTAGCACTCAAAAATTTCGTCAAAAAGCAGCAACTTCTGCTGCAGCGGCATTCATACATAAGTACCAAAATTTATTTAAAAACAAAGCAAAATGTAAGAAACTTTCTACAAAAGAAATACATACTTCTTCAGAAATACTATTTCCTGATTTAGAAGATGCTGACAATTTTTCCCAGTAATTGACTAACTGAATATTCCCTTTGACTGGTTCTTCAATAGGTTGTATTTTAGGCTCAGCAGAGCTAGCAATACTATTAACTCTTGTTAACAGCATCTGTTCAACAGCACGAGTGTCTGTATTAAGTTTCTTGACTGGAGATGCATCAGATGCCCCTATAATAAATGCAAAACTTTTAAATTAAAACTTATATTGCTTTTAAAAATAAAATATATAAATGATTATAAAAGATAAGTATAATTTTTTAAGTATTGGTATAATTACCTTTGACATTTTCAACAGCTTTTTTAGGTGAAGCCATTGCCTTTTGAGGAGAAGGCAAATATTTTAAAGGACTGTTCTGTGAATTGACATTAGGCATTCTTAATGGTTTACTTGGTGATGATTGGGGAGATGGCATGATTTTTGATTTGCAACATGTCACTGTTTTTGAATTTGAGTTTGGTTTAGATGCATTCTCAAATAAAGCAGCTCTTTGGGCAACAGAAAGCTTAGGCTCATAGGATTGCTGATTATTTTTTTCTGTTGTACCACGTGAAGCTTGTTCAAAAATAGCTTTGCGAGCTGATAGTGGCAAATCTGTAGGATCAAAACTTCTGTTTAAATCAGATTTTCCCTCTTCTTGTTCTGAAATAAAATAAATTTTATAATATAAAAAATATTTTGTTAATACAATCAAGAAAAAAAATTTTTTTTAACAATTTGCTTAGCTTTATAAAATTAAATCATCAACAAACATTTCAAAGCAAAAGTTTATAGCATACACAAAACATTTTTTTAGAAAATCTTTCAAAATTTGTCTTTCTTTGCAGTTTCCATGGAGTGCTAAGCCATATTGTTAATACTTGATTTAACTTATGTAAGAACTATTATTCAATGAAATTACTTTTCTGTACCTGCCTTAAAAATTTCCATTTGCATTTATTAAATTAAAATGACTGTGCTTAAAAAGTTAAACTTAAAAAAGGCTAAAAACAATATTTTAAGCAAAATTACAAGCTAGTTTCAAATCTACATTCTAATATCATTGTAATATTAAATTAATTGATTACTGAAAAGTTTGAACTGGTATTTAAATTTTAAATTAATTGATTGTGTGAAGTTTAATGGTACAAAGTCCTGCTTAAGACAAACTGCATCAAGCACATTTAAAATAAAATTTAGAAAATTCTTATGAAATAAGGATCTTATAAAATAAATGTTAAAAGCAAAATCACTATTTTCAATGTAGGAATTTAATAGAACATAAAAAAGCAAAGAGATTATCATGAAGAATAAATTTTAAATGAAAACTATTCAATAAAAGATTATGATTTTGAACCATATTAAGTTTAATTTATTTTATTTAATGAAATGTGTATTCTCTCCATGTATGTGCATTTATTTATGAATTGATAACAAAATAATTATGTATGAAGACCAACAATGTAACCATGTACATTCTTGGAACCTCCATGAAACATTTAAAACCAGATCAACTTATTTTCGATTAATGAGTAATTTTTTATTATATAAAAAAAAATCATTAGTTAGCAGTTGGTCTTTGATATAATATAGTGAGTAATTAATTTAATTATACTATTACTCAATTCTAAATAGTTGTAACTATGTTTTATGCTATAATTCTCCAAATATTGTGAGAATGATTATAAAAATTTAACTAATTCCAAAAATGTTTATTATTATTATGATGCATGTATAATAGAAACTAAAATTCATATATAATTTTTATAACATGTACTGAGGTATTTTGAGAAAAGACAAAAAATATTTATATTTTTAAATTAATTATTTTATGATTAAAATTGATAATTATTTTGCAATAAAAATTACAAAGCTAATAATGTTTTCATTGAAATAATATTTGAACAAAAATTAATGTAGAATATATATTAAATAATAAAAATCTTTCAATTTTTAAGAATATTTTAAAATTAGAAAATTTAAGTAGCTCTCTTTTAAGAACCTAAAATTAAAACATAAAAACAATCATATATACTAAATGAAACAAAAGAGATTGGAATGTACAACAAATTTATCATTTAATGATTTTGCATATTGCAAGCAAAAAAAAAAAAAAAAAAAAAAAAAAAAAAAAAAAAAAAAAAAAAAAATTAGTGCATTAATAAAATATTTAAAAGATATTTTTTTTTTTTAATTTCAGCAAAATAATGATCATTCAATATGAAAAAAATACAAAAATAAAATCTTTAAATTTAAAATAATGAGATATGTATATAATTTTGATTGTAACCTTTTATGTATTGTAACATTTAAGATGTCTATATTTATTAAATACTTGTTTTTAACATAACACTCTCGGTATGTTTATAATATATTGCAATTAAAATTGTTTTTCCAATTTATATGGAAATGAAACATAATAGAAGTATAATAAAATTTAACATAAGTAATTTTATAATGAAAATAGTCAAATATATCACAAAACAATTTCTGAATGAGTTCTATATGATTTAAAAGTATCTAAACAGCTTTTGAAAACAACTAACATATGATGATAAAAAAAGTTTATCTTACCAAATAATTTTATCTTCTTTTTTGATAAAAAGCTTGCAGTGTTATTATTAGATACATTTTTTGATATATTTTTCCACTTTTCATTAATTGCCTTAAATTCTTTTGATGGTGATTTTTTAGATTCTTCAATTCCCTAAAATATCAAAAATACATTTTTATTAAAAATAATTCTTTAATATAATTATTATTATTATTATTATTTTTTTTTTTTAGTTGAAACAAATTTCTTTTCTTTGAAAAGATCACATGAATTGGAGTTTTCCACAAATCTGTTGAATTAATTCCTAATGTCAAAATTTACAATTTCTTTTTTTAAAAAAATAATAGACATGTAGGCAATACCTACCAATAAAATTTATGTGTGAATATCAAACACGATTTCTTGGATCAGAGAAAACATATTCAGAAATAATTGTATACAAAATAATTAGGAAATACGATTTTAAAAATTTAATATTACAAAAAACTTAGCTATGAAAATTGAGCTAAAAAATAAAACTTATAAACAAACAAAATATATATATGTGTTATGAATAAGTTTAAAAGAATTCACACTCACCAAAGTTGCTTCTATAGCTTCATTCCAAACACCAATTTTTCGAGAATTCTTTTCACTTAAATTATTGCTTCCAACATTACTCTTTTTTGAGGGAGAAAGCATACATACTTTAGTTGAATTAGAATTAAGAGCTCCTGTACCAAAATTAGAACCTTTCGCCACTGATTCCATATTGGAGTCAGATATATCTTTAGAAAAAATTGTTTCAGAATTAGAAGCAATAGCTGGAGTATCAAATGAATCAATATTAGATGGTTTGGAAAAAACAGAGGAAGCAACATTATTAGATGAAAGAGTTGGTTTGTGAAGGTCATCTTCCCATTGATTGATATCAGCAGCCAAGTTTGCCAATCTTTTTTTACGACCAGAACAAATCTCACTGCTGTTAGTGGAAAATACATAAGTTGGAGGATTATTCACCTCAGCTTCTGATGTCAATCTGTTATTTGAGCCTGAAAAGAAAAAAATTAACTTATTAAATTCTGCATAAAACTTAAAAAGACAATATCTTTGGGAAGATAAAGTTTATAAACATAATCATACACTTTCGATATCAATATGAGTCTTTTCTGTTTTTAAATGCATACTTACTTCAAAGAGTTAAGAATGCACGAAAAGACAATTTAAATTAGAGAAGCTATAATTCAAATCAAGGACAGATAAAAATATATGTTATGAAACAAGATAATCACAAATTTGTGCTAAAAAAGATTTAAATAGCAATCATAACAAAAATAATTTAAAAAAAAACTAGGATTGTGCAGGGCTCTTAGTGTCATATAAATGCAAATAAATAGGGCTTTGAATATAGCAGCATTTTCTTTTTACAACAAGCAAATGATTACTTAAAGATAAATTGAAGATTGAAACCGCCATGATGACTAACATATTGAAGCAGGACCATTAATTACTCGCCTAATTTTTCAATATTGATTATTCTGATATCAAAATTGCGAAATAATTTCACAAACTAGATAAACAGTAAAATGAAAAACTACTCTTGATAGAAATCAATAATATTTTAACTAAGTAGAAATCAAGAATGGTGTCTACACCTGACATATATGGTAACAGTAGACAAATAAATAAGGCAATATCTGTACCTGTTAGCCATAGAAGGCTAAATGCTTATGGAACAAATAGTACACTAACATGATTTTGTATTCTCACCTACCCAATCTTATTAAAATGGTATTAGTAACATTTTAATTGGGATGTGTCTGGCTAAAACAGTTGTTCCCAAATGAGTTGACATTTGTCCTGTAATCTAATGAAAAGTATCTAATGAGTATAAGACAAACACAATCTGCCCCCAAAACCTCACTGAATTATTCACATTCAAAAATAAAAATATGGTCTAGACAAGGATTACATTGATATGTAACACTAATATATGCCTCAACAGATGGGATTCAGTGATAAATTTATTATGCAGATGAATTCCTAGATTTCATTATAAAATTGTATGCTGAAGTAACTAGTTTCACCTTTAATCTAATGCAAAGGCTTAGGAAAAATCATTATTTTTAAACTATGTGGTCATCTATGGTTGAAACACTCATAGAAAACTTTATTAAATACTGGATACATTAGGATAGGGTGATTAAAGTTTATTATTGACATTTTTATTTCGTTAATGATAATATGATGATACTTTATGTAAATTTAATATCCTATTCCTTTTTGTAAATAATTTGTTTTGCTTCGTAAATACACATATTAAAACAATATTTGCCAATTTTCATACATTTTGAAATTTTGTACATTATTTTTGAAAATAAATAAATAAATAAATATTATATATATATATATATATATATATATATATATATTAGAGCAGGACCATCAATTAGCCACTAAATTCTTCAACATTCATTATTCTAAACCAATATATAAATAAGTAAAACAAATTTTTCATTTTCTATAGTAATGAGAAAAGATTTTTGCTGTGGTTCAGAATGGAAACATTGAACTTCACATTAGATTATTTCCTGTTACATGATCTATGAATTTAATCTTGTATATATCTCTTTTGATTTTTTTAATTGCATAAGATTAGTTTCATATAAGCAAAATAAAAGTAATTATTCAGAAACTTAATTTCTTTCCTTCTCTTAAGTTTCTTATTTATGAGAATTTATGAGTTTTTATATTGTAGTCCTTTAAGATATATACTTAAAAAATTCATCCCATAGTTTTTCTATACTTTAAATTATTGATCTGCTTAGATATTGATGGAACTTCGTGATAGTCTTCAAAAAATTTTCCAAGAAGTTATTGAAGCTATTAATATGATAAAGAATTTTTAAATTATTTTAATTGATCACTCACCCATTTTGGAAAATGAATGAGTAATTATTATGAATTTTCAAATATTAACTAGGGAAAATTATTTTTCGATCACAATGGATTTATTTAAGAACATATGCTTTTACAGAGAACATTTTATAAGCACATACTTGCTTTATTATGATATAAGATGAATTTGATAACAATAATTGAATAAAATAAATAAGAACAAAAGAATCAAATAAATTGAACATTTTAAAAAATAGTATATAAAGAAGCATTTCTTGAAAATTATAGTTATTTCATTTTTTTCCCCTTTAAATAAAAATCAAAAAGAAAAATTTAAAGTTTTTGCTAAATATTCAAATGTAATAGAGAAGAAAGAAAATTTTTTTTCTTGTAAAAAATCAGTGATAAGCTGAGGCATAGTTCCTAGATGATATTTTCTACGCGAGAATTATCGTGAATAGACAAAATTTTCCTTATTTCTTTTATTGATTACTTGAATGTCCTTTGCATTCCAACATATTTTTGTGTAATATTAAATAATATGTTAAAGCTATAAACAAAAAGGTTCTAAATTTTTTTAAATATTTCAGAAAACAATATGTTAATAGATTCTGAAATATTT
>JAPDSC010102867.1:112669-193206 GCA_026290005.1 Latrodectus geometricus
GAAATAGAAGAAATTGAAAAATGTATTCACAATTTATATAATTTACTAAAGAAAATCATTTTTAAAGATACTTCTATGATACATGAATAATATTGATTCCATGTAATTGTCCTTTTAGTTTATCAGTTAACTTCACAAATTCAATACATAACAAGAACAATTCTATGAATGCTACAAAACCAAAAATTTCTGATTAGATATTTTGGACCTATATTTGTTTAGTGCTCTCTTTTTTTTTTTCTTTTGCACACAATAGGATTATTTCTATCAGTACCTTTAATTTTCTAAAATCCATATAGATTTTAGACCACTACAAAAATATACACCTAAGGTGGAAATCAAACCCACAAGCTGCTGTGCTGAAAATGAGAGCACTAACCAGTTAACCGTAAACTTTGCCATTGGGCTTTGAGTTAATAATTACAGGTGTACAAATTCAAGACTTATATTATAATTACATAATTCTTATTATAATTATTCATCTACAATTTTAAATTTAGGAAAAAATACAATAACCAATAAAATAATTATAAATAATAAATTACAAAATAAGAAGAAAAACTCATTAATATTAATATTTGGACTTTAATTTTCAGAAGATGTATATTTGGAGACATAAACTTTAGTATTTATTAATTTTTTTCTAGTTTTTTAACCCCATGCCTGCTGCGGGCATATATATACGCCGAGCTAAGCCGATGCGTTGACTGCCCTGGGCGTATATATACGGCTTTCAAAAATACGCTTCTCAGCAATGCTCTGCTATCAGTAAAGCTTGACCCATGGCTTTGGAATGCAATAGAATGTCCTTGACATTGTTTAAAATATCTGTTGTAATGATGTTACATCTATTTCAAGCGTGCCTCTTCTTTTATACCGATACACAGCATAACTGTGATCGCCTGTGTGAAAACCGGTGGCACTGGGGAGCAAATCTCGAAAGTTTTTCTTGGCAGGTAAGGGGTTAATCGATTTGGCCATTTAACTGATAATTTACAAAAGAAACAAAGTAGGAGAAGTTGAAAAAATAGTTCTACAAAAAAATTAGTAACTATTATAGAACTAAAAAATTAAAATTATAAAAAATGAGTGTTTATATGCTCCTTTGTCAATTTAAGTATTTTGTTGCTATTAATCAGTGAATTATTGTAGCTCATAAAAAAAAATATGAACATACTTGGAGTGGTAATTTGTTGTTCTTCAATAAGTACAGAATATTTCTTAGCTATAGCATCAGGAGTTTCATTTAGTTTTGCAGATATATATTGTTTTCTAGCTTTATTTCTTTGTAACAATTTCTATGAAGAAAAAATTTTTACATTAAGATTTTCATACATTATCAATTTAGAGGCAAAAAATAAAAAGTAACATGAAAACACTTTTTTACTGACATTTTAATGCCATGTAAAATTAATATTTATACATCAAATTGAAATAAAATCACTTGAAAATAGGTGCCTTTGAAATTTAAATATGTTTAACATTTTTGAAAAAACAAAAATTATGCCACTAACTTATTTTCAATAGTTTGGTCCAATTTTTGCTTTTCAACTATTGCAGCCAAGAGTTAAGTATTATATATGTCAGTTTGAAATTCTTCAAGACAGAAAAATTTAAAATAATAAATTAATCAATAGTTCAAACAAAAAGTAATTCACAATATAGATTACAAATCAAGCTAGACAGCAAACTCATGATAATATTTTCCACTATATATATAAATTTGATATATTTTCTATTAATTTCCCTAAAATTTGTTTTTGAAAACAAGTTCTTAATTCCAATTTAGATAAATTTTGTCAATGAATTGTATCAAATGTTTAATTTATTTTACACTATCACTTTATTTTTATTTTATAAAATAAAAATATCAATTGATAATAAATCAATAAAAAAGTTTATTATATTTATCAATCTATGGCTATGCAATATTTAACCACATAAATGACAATTTAAGAAACATTTCTTATTTATTCACTAAATAAGTATTTAATTCTAAAACTTGTTAAATTTTCACTATTTGTCTATATTATTGCTTTATTTATTACACTTTTAATTTTATTAATTTAACATGATCAAAATAAATAAAGAAATCTAAATGCTTCCATAAAGTTTCAATTACTCTAAACATTTTGAAACATGTAGATTTATTCTCTGTGAATAAAATATCAAATATATGAAATATTGCTTTAAATTAGACAGTTAATACTGTTTCAGTTATTTACTTTTAAAAAATGTTTACTTAGAATCATTTGTAAGTTAGTCTTGTAATTTATTAGTTATAAGAATATGTTAAAATTTAATATATGTATATATATATATGTATGTATATATATATATATATATTGATGACTTCATTTTTAAATTACCAATACATTGTTATTTATTTTATTGGGTTGGATAACCAAAGAGATAAAAACTAAATTTGATGAATTTTACATACCAACTTTAGCAATTATAAAGCTTATAAATTAAAAAATTCTAAGTTTTATAATCGGGACTCTAAAGCCTAAATTTCGAAACAAACATTAATAAATGCCATTTAATTTAAAATTTTAATATTTGAAAAGGGTAGGTTAGTTTCTAATATCAGCAATTATATAAAATTTTGCTTTGTTCTTACTTTCATGCAAAATTTCATTCAGTCCATATAAATTATAATAAGCTTAATTTTTTTTCCTAATCTATAATAAAAAAAATAACAAAATAAAAAGGTAGTAAACTGTTCTGACTGAAAAATACAAATGTTTGACATGTGTGACAACATTTATTCTAACCTTTTACTTTATTTTGTATATTTATTTAATATATTTCCTCAACCATCATGAATTTGTGGTGAAAATGTACTTTAGGTCCCCTACTTGGCGAGTTTTCAAAATCACACATGCCATGGCGAAAATTCTACCGCTATTTCAAAGTGAAACCTAATTAGTGACCAATGAAAAGGCTAAAACAAAAGAGAAATCAATGATCATGTGCGAAAAAGCGCATCGAATTCGCGAGTTGGTGAAGTAGGGGACCTAAAGCACAAATTAACCGAATTTGCAATAAATTTATAAACTCAGAGCAATTTTTCTTAACTATAAATAAAATTTTGAGCATTTTAATGGCTGAGGTTTTGTAACACTTTAATTATAACCTGTATACAAAATACCTTAAAATTGATGTCTGCACCTCAAAAAATTCATAGCTTATCTAAAACATATAATTTTTATTCTCCCCTTTTCATCTAAATCTCTAACATTTTATAAAATACTAAAATAGTTTGTTAGTAATTTATATAAAAATGACTTTTGGCAATGAATTTTAATAAGTCCTTTGGTAATTCTAGTAAAATAATTGGTTATGCAATGAATGATAATTTCATTAACTAACATTTAATGTTATCTAAAATGTTGTTTATAGATTGGCTTTAATCAACTAACAAATGGGTACTCTCTAGTTTTTTGTTTTTCTGTTTGTTCTAAGCAACTTCGAATTTTGAGAAAAATCACCTATAAAATAAATTTGTTATTGAAGCTTGATTAATCAGTTTTTGTATTTCCTTAACAAATATTCCTAAAAAAATATTTTTAACAGCAAATTTTGTTAGACCGTAGAATTTCTCATAATTATAAATAAAAAAATCTTGAACATTTAAAAATAAAACGGTTTGTTAAATTGCATATCTTAGTTTATTACAAAGAATAAGCTAAATATGTTGAAATAATACATTATTCTTATTTCAAATATGTTGATTTATAGAATCAGGTTAGGTTATTAAGAACACGTAAAAAAATATATTTAAAAAAAACTAATTTTAGAATGATTAATGCAATGTAAAAAATTAGTAACGCAATTTATTTAGATAGAAAACAATACTTTATCAAGCATTAAGCTTAAAAAACACTTCAACGACAACCGTTGAACTGATGAAAAATATAAAAATTTACTTCAGTAAATGAATCATCTGAATCCATTTTTTATCTTTCGAAAGAACCACTCAGATGCAACTACGCAGTTAAATATATTCACTTAAAGTAGTGAACCGATTTCACAAGTTAAAATATTAAAAAAAGAAACGTATAAGTCTCAGCCACATCCGTATTAACAATGCATAAAATCAAAACACATTTTGAATATTCCGGTGTGCGAAAAAACTGTTGCCAAACTGAAGTAAATAACTTTTCATGTAACGCCTACGCTATTATTTGGTTGTAGGTGAATCAGCCCACAAGATGAAAAAGAAACCACAGATGAACTAATGAATTATATCGACATTACAAAATAAAGTAAAATGAGTAATGATAATCCTGAGATTAAAATGATACCGCAAACTATTAATATTGATTATATTTACTTTGTTGAAGTGATTGGAGAACTTTCAAAGTCGGTGGACATCACTACTTTTTGGCAAACAAAAAAGTGAAATGAATATTACACTCGAAGATTACCAAGAAAGATTGTACGTGCTAAATTAAAGTTGCAAGAAAACAAAGCATACAATTTTAATGTCTGAATAGAAAGAAAGCATTAGATTATTTATATGCACAGTGACTCCTGCTAAGTAAGTATAGAATTTGGCTTACATTCTAGTTAAGTTTTCTTTTCTTTTTCTTTTTCTTTTTTTTTTTTTTTTTTTTTCTAAAATACTTATGTTTAAGATTTTATTAGAAAGTGAACCAACAAAAAGTACGTATTTCCATTACAGCTCTATGATAGCTTAAATTTTCCTATCACGTAGCATATGTTCAGTGGTCTTTAGTAAAAGGGGGCTATCATTCCCTTGAAGCCACACAAAAGGGGCACTAAATCGTTGCTAAGGCAAACATACTTTCCAAGAAATTTGAATTTTACTTTAATCGGAATAGAAATTTTATTTGGAGAAATATATTTTGAAATTAATAATTATTGTGTCATGTTAAGAAATAAACTGCAAAACTTGAAAGAATCAAATATGGAAGAGGTAGGGGTTCTTGGTGAAAGACGAGTTGGATAAGGGTGATGGTACAGCTAGAAGAATAATAACATAAGCGAAATTTTATATTCCCATATACTAGTTCCATATACTAAAATAATAAATTTATATTTAATTTCTTTTAAAAATTGCCTTCTTTTAAGTGTATTTTCGATTATTTGATAAAAGTTCTGAAATTTTATGCTGATCAGTTTCATTTCAGATGTTTATAGTTTTAGTTTAAAATTAACCAAATACCTTGTATTGATGTTTGTATTTCGTGATTTATATATTAATAATAATTCAGGAAGATTCTAAAATGATAAGTTCATTAGATATAACTTATTTAATTTAGTGAATGTAGCTAGATACATTGTGTACCTTATGAGTCCTGATTTTTATTTTACAGAATGTCCAAGTCAAGTTATGTGCTTATGAATAATTGAAATATTAATTGAGCAAATAAACCTGACCTATTCAAAATAAAATAAATGATATCTATTTAATTATTGCTTCTGCTGATAAATTTATCATTAAGAACTCTCTGAAGATGTGATTATTTATTATAAGGAAATTCAAAGTATATAATGTTTGAGGTAGAAGTTTTAATTTATTATTTTTGTTTGACATTATTTGACATAATATTAGTTTTATAATAAGAGATTAAATAATTTTATTTAACAAGCATTATATTAGGTTGGGGAAAAAGTAATCCATTATTTTTACGTGAACTTTTTGTAACTTCTTTCAGATTCGCTATGTAAAAAGGTTTAAAACAGTTTTCATGTAGATTTTTAGGTCTTGTGCAAAGCTACGACTGCTGACATGCTGTCAAGTTTGATACTTTTTGATATTTTATAGACATTCTCGACGATGTTGTATCCATGCGAGGTGCATCTTTAGCATCCAAATACTCAAACGGAATCGACGAAACCAAAATTGTGCGTAACTGGTTGTTACAGTCATATATAGGACGATAAACACCTTTCACAATTTTAGCCACCTGGTTAGCATTTTCGCCATTATAAAAGAAAAACTAAAATGTATCGAATTTTCTGTTTGTTGTCTTCTAATTTTAAAGCCTTGTACTCATAACTGAACTAATCAAACAAAAAACCGCAAGAGAATATTTTAGTGTCAAATGTCACCTTTCCAATGAGCATAAATTTGAAATTGTTTGATAGATACCTCACGAGATAGCGATCACTACAGACGTTTACCGAAAAAATAATGGATAACTTTTTCCCCAAACTAATACATTGTTAATATTTTATATCCTCTTTTAAAAATAAAAAAATGAGAATTTTTTAAACCTTATTTTGATTAAAATAATATAAAATTTTCGTTTTATGAAATCCCCAAGAAAGGAAATTTCATAAAACTAAAATATTCTTAATGAAAATTTGTCAGAATATGTAGTTAAAAAATAAATAAAGCATTTTCTCTTTAGAGGTACTTAAAATTTACATCACCCTAGGGAAACTCATATAACCTAGAAAAAAATCTTTTACAATAAAATGAATGAATTTGTGTAAAGCATTTCATGTCCAATTTATTTATAAATTACTTAATTAAAATTATTATTATTATTATAAATATATGTTATGTCATATTTTACTAACTACAACTTTAACTGTACAACATAAAAATTTGAGAATGGAATTAAAATATTATAAATTTTGTCAGATGAATGAGCTATATCTCAGAGTTAACCTTTTTGAGAAACATCCAGATAATTAGCTTTTAAAATTACCCCATATAGTATATATTCAATACAATATTAAAATAATGAATAAAGTACAATTATAGAGAGTTATTATATATTTAAATACATACATACATACACACACACACACACACACACACACACACACACACACATATATATATATATATATATATATATATATATATATATATATATATATTACCTTCACTAATTAGAGCTTAAAATTCAGGTGCCGTAGTGGTAGCGTTTTGCGCGGGCTGGACAAGGTCGACCAATCCTTGCATTCCTTCAGTCGACAAAATATATATATATACTTTTAAACATCACGAAAGCATTTGATAAAGTTTGTATTAAAAGTTTAATTTAATTTATAAATTAACTTTTTTAAACTTCCCAGCTAATTTAATTAAATTAATTCAAACCTGATTAAATAATGAAAATTTCAAGTTAGATATCAAGATACCTTCTCAGAAGTTAGGAGCATTTTTAGCTGAGTATCTCAAAGGAGTAAATTAGGACCCATGTTATTTTTACTATAAATGACATCAAAAAACAAGTGAATACAGTCTTAGAACTTTTTGCAGACCATATCACTATGTTAACTTAAAATAAAGAATCAAATATTGAACTTTAAATGAACACTTAAATAAACTTTGCATTTGGTTTAATGGGTGGAAAATAGAATTAAACATAGGAAAAACCCAGGCAATAGTTTAACATGATTGCGTTTTTTATTTTAGAAAACTCTCAGTTGCATATAATAAATTCAGTTAAACGTAATTGTTGAGTTCAGAATCAAATATTTGGCTTTGATATTAGAGCAAACGATAATTTTAAAGCAAATATTCTCGATTTCTATTTAATTTGAAATAAAAAATAGAAATGTTTTCAGAGAAAAAAAATAATCAATAAAATATTGTTTTCAAAGTGACATTAAAAATAAATAGATATAAGTTTAATAATTTGCAGATTTCTTTTAAGGAGAAAAATTTCCAATATTTTGTTATCATCTGGCAACACTCAATATAATAATTGCAAACCAAGTGATTATGTTTCATTTTACTTATAGAATTATTTCCGATTTATAAGTATAAGCGGTCGTTATCTATTTCGGATTTCTATTTTGATATCTTGACATTATGGAATATCATTATTCTATTTAAAATGAACAACATAAATATGTAAAAATACTCTTTTAAGAACATTCTAATTTTAATATACTTTTTTTTAGATTTTATTAATAAATACTAAAATTAGTAATAATTAAATTTAATTTCAATTTTCCATTGAATGAAATATTTTCGGTCTTTCTTGCATATTTTTTCAATTAGCCATACATTTTAGATATTTCTCAATTGTAAAATAATTTGTAATTATAATTTAATTTCCTATTATATTGAACCTTCACTTTGTTTTCTTATAAAAAATTTATTTATACTGTTCTATTGAAATTTAAAAATGTTTTAACTAAAAATTCTAAACTTTAAGAACATTTGAAACTTACTTAAATATTTAAATATAACATTAAAATATTTAAGCAAGAATTAAATATTCAAATATAACATGTTTAAATATAAATAATTATTTATTTATGATTTACATATTCTGACAAAACATGTTTCAATATTTAAGAATATTTCTCACTTGTTCTAAAATAATTATTGATTATGTTAAATGATGAAACAGAATAACACAACTAAAGGTGAAATTCAAGTATCAGACTCGTGGTGATTTTTTTTTCTTTAGAAGTTAGTTTCATAAAAGTGTGAGAAAAATCATATGTCTCTTCTTTTGCTTATTTTTTTTATTTTTATTTTTCTATTTTGAAAATCAATATTGTAATTCATTCACTTTTTTGTATCATATCGATATAATTCTAAATCATACTAAAAAGAAAGTTCTCAATGGATTAATTTATCTTCTTTCTTAATTGGCCTTATTTTTATTATTTTTCAGCTTTCCCATAATTTTAATTTTGGGCTAGAAAAATTATGGCTTGAAAGTATTTCCTGATAATTATAGATAGAAAAATATTACATTTCTTTGCTTGCCACCAGTTTTACTATTGTTAGGATAATAATCTCAATATAATTAATACACTATCAGTCTCCTATAACATCTAAGCTATTTTTTTTTGGTAATGTACCTTATGATTTTTTTAATTTCGACAGTATAGAAATTTTGAACGATGCATATTTCTTCAAGTGACAATCTCTTCTGTTATGATTGTAGTAGAAATGTATGTGGACTTCTCTGATATATGGATATAGGCAGCTTGAAATATAAATGGATGCCGTAAAAAATAAATAAAAGTTGTTATTGAGTGTACCGGATTTTCACTTCTGCTGTACATAATGACCCATTATCGCCGAAACGTCTTATCAGAAGGAACATGCGGGGGGGGGGGGATATCTAAATACTTTGCAACAGCTTTCAATTTTTAAGCCATTTATTCTGTTGTGTCAAAAGTCAAGTTATTTCTATGCTCATACGCTAAGAGATATTTGCATTCAAGTAACATATATCTGGAAACATATGCAGTAGCGTATGAAGTATAACTGGAGCACGGGTACGATACCTATTTTGCACCTCTCCACCTAAAAATGTAATATAATGTATAGAATAAGCTGATACTACGAATACAACAATAGAATGAAGTACATACTTTAAATTAATTTTAAGTTATTAATCAATTATATATAATAAAAAATTAATTAATTTAAGTATCTTTAAAGATTCAGGTTAACATTAAAATTAGAGTCACACACAAAATTTTAGTCAAAAATTCAAAACTTAAATTGGAATCGGAAAAACGCAGTAGAATAAACGGATTTGTGGTAGTTAAAAAGATATTATTTATTTTACATAATAATATAAATTTTTTCAAGATACTATTTTTAAGTAAAGAAAAAGTGTTAATATAAATTTACAGATGTAAGTAAATGTATTTATGTTAACAACAATAATATATTAGTTATTATGTATTACCTACATTTTACTATTTAATTATATACTAATTAATTATATTTTACGAGCTAATTACAAAACCTTTACATGTTTAGTAATACATACATTTTCCTTGCCATAGATGAAGCAAATTGATCAATTACTTCATCAATGTCGATGACTTCAAATATTTCTCATTTTACTCTTCAAAATACTAAGTCATTTAGGCAATCTTATTGATCTTAAATACGTCAGAATTAATTTTTATTTGCTGAGTGAACATTCACAACTAGTATTTGATGTTGAAATACTAAAGATTAGTTGAAATAAATAAATAAATAAATAAAAAAAAAAAAAAAAAAAAAAAAAAAAACATCTTCACCACACGTGGTTATGAAATTAAAAAAACTTTAATAGAGTTTAAAGTTTAATTTCTTTAAATAAAAGTAGAAAGTAAAGCTACGTACTTACATATTCTTTTAATAAAATCAAAAATATTCTCAGCCAAATAGTATAAATTTATAATTAGTTTTTACAAATTGTACTTTGAATATTATTTTTTCAAGTTTTTCATTAATTCAAATTATAGCCATAAATTTCGGATTAAACTTTTAGTACCTGCCTAATTAAACGTCCTAATTAGCGCAACAAATAAATCGTACCAGGAATTTCAGGTATTAAGGAAAAAAATCCTAACATGCATATTTTATGATTTTACTTTGAGAAGTTTTCACAGTTGTTTATTTTAACAACTGTGAAATATTTTTACTTTTTTTGATTTATTTAATAAGGGTGTTTCTTAAGATTTTGAAATGTATTTCTTTATATAAAATTTTAAGAGCTTATTTTTATTAAAATTAAAGCATATTTTTTCTTTTGAATTATTTATATATTGTTTTAAGCAATAGTATATTTTTCTTTTCCAATAATAAATATTTTTACATACCAAAATATAATCTTTCATTTTTTTATAATTCAGAATAACGGTGATACTAAACTTCATTATATCACTCTATAATGACTTCTTTCATATTAAAATATGCGTATTTTAATTTAAGTAACTTTTTATATTAATTATTTGAAATATGCTTATATTAATGAATATTTCAATACATTAACTCGAGATTGTCTAGAAGGTATTTTACGGAGCTCCAGAACAAAATTTCAATTTCCAGTACGATAGGTGTGCTTGAAAAATTAGTAAAAAACGAGTTATCTAAATGTGACAGGAGTATCTAGTAAATATTTTAAAAGTGCTTATCTGACTGAGTTTTTATAAATAAAGTTCAAAATTGTTGTTAATTTAATTAAATATTTTAAATTAAATGAAGCATGTTTTTTAAGGAAAGCACAAAGACTCCCTCTTCTGGAGTATATTAATTGTCATACTACTTATCAAACAAAAGACTTCATTGAGAAATTTCCAAGAGAGATGGCTCGTTATATTTCACTAATAATTTTAAGTGACCAAATAATTCTGAACAAGTGGTTAAGTAACGAACAACACACCTGAAATGGAACCATTTTCCCCGCATAGCAATAAAGGACTATTTGTCATTGTAAATATTTAATGTGCATCGCTGATACAACACAGTAGCCATTAGTGGGCAAAAGAAGCTCCAATAACTTTTTTTTTTAGTCTTGTGATAGAATTTTGTTGTACAGAGTGAAAGAAGCTGGTTGTCTCTCAACCTGGTCACTGATCAGCACAAGAAGATGACTGTTACGTTTTTACTGTCTGTATACATATCTGTCAGGGTTGAGGTGCTTTCAAGTTTTTTTCTTAGAGATTCAAAAATACGGGCAACTATTTGTGAAAAATTCTCGAGAAGAATAACACACAAGGGATGTCTAAATGCTTTACAACAGTCTTAAGCTGTTAGGAAATTTGCTTCAGGTTTTTATAACTGCAAGACATTAGTTTTTCAATGAGAGACTTTTTGGTCATTCGTTTAATTTCTGATTGAAATTATTTCTTTACTCTGATTTTCTAATGAGGAACTGTAACAATTTATTAAATTATCAATATTAACTCTTTATAATGGGTTTCGGTTTCAACATGGCGGGATAAGAGGAAATAAAGTGATTATCCTCTTTGATAATGTAGGAAATACTTATATTATGAATCCATTATGGTAAAATCTTATTATTCCAGATGTTAATTTTATTCAAAATATAGATTTATTTCCACCGTTGTTGTTAGAACATCATTGAATAAATATCACAAAAATAAAATAGAACAATTTATAATTTAATAATATTTTTTATTTTCAAACCATTTTAATTCAATTTTAATTTTCTTAGCAATTGTTGCTGTTTGAATTTAATATACTTATTATTTTGTCTACATAATGGTTAATATTCCATTACAGTTCAATGTAAGACAAACTAATATAAAAGAATCAAAGCAGTATAAGGATTAGTGTTTTGGAGGTCAGTTCAACAGTTTAAAAGCTTGTATTTACCCTTCGATATGGATACAAAAACTGTTTTTCGCACAAAACCACAACAAATTAAATTTTCAAATCCCCTATATAACAGTTTTGGTGAGGAAAAAAAAATTATAGAGTGATAAATAAACAATTATCAGAAAATATGATGATTATTCATGAAAATATGATGAAATGACCATAAATATTTTTCTTTTAAACGTTACTCCATAAAAAATTCTTTCTTTCGTTATGGAATAAGAAATTTTAAATAACTTTTTCATATCAATAATATATATATATATATATATATATATATATATATATATATATATATATAATTCAAGTTGCAATTAAATAAAATAATAAATTTTTAATTTTTAAAGTACCACATAAAGCGATTTACATTTTCCGATAAATACAATATCTAAAAAAAATGACTAAGGAAAATTTTTATGGTTTTCCTAACAAAAACAATTGCCGAAAAATAAATCTGTGTTTTATAGATTATTCTATCTTAATTTTGTGATTTCAAGTTTATTTAGTTAATACCAATAGATAGAGAGAAAATTAAATAATTAAACATAAAATTTTAATAAATTTTTAAATTGTTGAAAATTAAATAATAAGCATAATTTATTATCTAAATTAATTTATATTTTCTTTACAATACTAAATTTATATAAAAATCAAATAATAAAAAAAATTAGTTTTTTTTTTTTTTTTTTTTTTTTTTTTTTTTTTACGGAAAACAAATTTTACGCTTTGCAGGTTATCTTATTTTCCTTTTCGATTGCAAGCTTATTTCGCGTAATCTGCGATAAGCTAAATAGATAATTTGTGAGAGTTTGAAATAGGAAAATAGGAATAAGATTAAATAAATATAATAATTACAAATAAAAATGGGATGATTATTTATAGTTTTATATACTTTTAAATTATATATATTTGTTTATTTATTTATACAGAGTAATTTATATAAAAAATATGATTTCTATACGAATGGGAAGTGTAAAATATATAATATATATGTTACACTAAACAAATTATTTTACTGTGGCTACAGATTCCTTCTGTAAATATTAGCAAAAACTAAATAATTTACAGTATTTAAAATTAATGAAAGACTTAATTTAAAAATTCATAAAA
This sequence comes from Latrodectus geometricus, assembly GCA_026290005.1. Taxonomy (NCBI): domain Eukaryota; kingdom Metazoa; phylum Arthropoda; class Arachnida; order Araneae; family Theridiidae; genus Latrodectus; species Latrodectus geometricus. Next base: position 125,859 of record JAPDSC010102867.1, read on the forward strand.
AATAACATAAATTGAACGAATTTTTTTATTTAAACTATTTGTAATTTTATATTAAACATATATAGAATTTATTTCTGAAATTAGAATTTAGAATAAAATATAAACAATCCAGAGCATTACGTGAAATATTTGACGTGTCAGAATCCAACATGAAAAAATGAATGGACAAAATAAGCGCGTATTATTTCAAGAGATAAAAACTTATCTAATATCCCCAAATACATAAAATTTAAAAATAATGCGACAAAAAAGCCATGATCACAGAAGAAAATAATCGTTTACTCAATCTGACTCAAAATCACTGTTCTTTTCGAGATAACTGAGTATTTGCAAGTTTGACATCAGCATCATGTCATCAGGTTAAAGTTCGGCGCTTTATTTTGGCTATAAAATGAAACAGTATACTATGAGGCATAACTTTGGCTAGTATTAAATTTTGAAAATGAAGTTAACAAATTTATTACTTCCTGCGTTTGTATTCGCTGCTTTGCTTTCGATTGCTTGTGCTAGGGATGATGTCATAGATGTTAATGGTGGAAAAGCATGTGCAGGTAAATTTTTATTTATACAAATTTTACATTTAAAGTATAGAAAATAGCAACGTATTGAAATTTTGTATGAATTTCGAAAATACCTTTATAAATTAGATTATAAATAATTATAAATACTTTCAACTGTGAAACATACAAACGAAAATTTGGAAATAATAATTTATCCAATTTTTCCTTTAAGGAATTTTTTTAATAATATAAAAATAAATAAAATGATAAAAAGATAATTTTGAGTTGTATACATATTAAATTGAAAAATTATTCATTAATAATGCAAAGATAATTTCGTTTATTGCTTTATGATCACATTTTCTATACAAAGACTAATTCTCTTAGGTTAAAGTGGATTCCGTGAATAGGAGATAGTATATATATATATATATATATATATATATATATGTGCATGCATTTCCTTATTCAATATGATTTCAGTATTTGTATACATTTGATATTTTGTATTATCAAATAATTTTTACTAGCAAAAACTTCCAAGTTTTTTATTTGTTGAAGCTTTTAAATAATATTATTTTGCATAAAATGAATTTTTTCTTGAAGTGAACATCATCAGGAAAATTTTCAAAAATTCTCTAAGTCTCTTATAACTTTTCGCATATAACTTATTTTAATTGATATCATTTAGATTCTTTATTTTGTAAAGAAATATATTTTGTAAAAGGTAGAACATAAAAGAGACAGTATTTGTTATAAAAACAATTAATAACATGTGAAACAATTACTAACAAGTGAATGTTATTAAAACAATTAAGTAATACAGATAATATATCACTTTTCACAATTTATAATAACACTCAATTATAAAAGAACACTTTTTTCACAGTTTGGTAAAAAATAGTTTAATGCGAAGTTTTATTAAAAGGTTTCATTAAAAAAAGGACTATCGTTTTTTGGAATTCTTTAAAACTTTACTAATGTGAAATAAAGTAGTTTGAAAATTTCCTACCTATGAATGGGAAATACATAATGTTTTTATTTCCTATGATGATACAAATAGTGATTTTATATATGTTCTCTGCTTAATAGATAACCTACTGTATAAAGTAGCAATGACTTTTGGGTATCCATAGTGTATTTCTCTATTTTATAAATTGTAAAATGTTTCATTTATCTTTTAATTTGGAAGCATGAAACCTTAAATATTACACGGAAATTTATAGCAATTTTTTCGCCAAACACCCACATCGTTTAATGAGTACATTACTTTCAGAGCTTTTTCATTTTAATCTGTGTTCTTTCAAACATTATTCCGAAGAAATTCCATCTTTTGTTTTGATGTATTCATCTTATTAAATTTTAGTTAGTATGTACTAACTAGAATTCCTGCGTCAGCAATACAAAGAAATATAATTGTAATTATTATTATAGTGAAAGATATAATATATTTAAATTAAAATTGTCAAAAAATGTAAACTGCTATATAATTTTTAAAACTTGTGGAAAAACATTATAATGATTGAAAAGAAGCATAATTTAACATAATGTTTATAAAAACACAAAAGAAGTTGGCAGAATAAACCAAAAAATAATTATTTTTTCTTACAGATTAAAACGAAGTCATTATGTATCGCATTAACAAAGAGATCGATAGTGACAGTTTAAAGATTAGAGAATTGATTATATTGTATTTTGATACAGGCAAGCTGATTTTTCCCTTAAAATTGATAGCATTGAAAAACTGCTTTCATATTTTTATCAATTTACGTTTCGGAGAAAGCGCTTGACATACATCGTAAATTTCCCTCCTTATTTAATAGTTTTCTATACATTCTATTTTTAACTATTGATTCGCTGAAGTCGCTAAAATATATACCTGAAGTCAAAAAATACTTTATAATTAGCGAAATATACACTAAATATTATAATAGTTAATTTATTTATTTCCTAATTATATTTATATTATTAGTATTTACATGTTGCGCTCATAAATCGAAATATTAAATAATAAACTAAAGTATCTTGATTTTTAATCAACTTTTGTGATTTGTTCTTCAAACTATTGTTATGTATTCGAAGTCATTTCTACATTCTGCAACAATGAAAATACTTCATTAAGAGGGAATCATCGGAATTAAACAAGAGTTCGCATATATGTTTATGAATGTCATGTTCAGCTGATATATTTATATAAAATTAATGTTATAATGGTGAGTAGTACAATGTATGGTATATCCTATGTTTCTGTGTGTCTTTCATCGTAGGGTTCTTAGGAGTTATTTTCCAACAAGACAATGCACATTGGCATTTAACAAATGTGTTAAAAGAAATATTGAGACAAATTGAAACCCCTTCCATGATTAGAATGATCTCAAGATTTAATCTTCAATTAAGATTTATTTGTGAGACTAGCTTGGTCACTAAATTGAAAGTCATATATGTTTCCTTGAACTAATGGACTAATATATTTGGGGTCAAAAAGGCCTCAGAATTATAATAGATACCATATCCTACTATACAATGAATCTGCGTCTGTGTTAAAGGGACCGTAACAAAATTTTATATTATCTTACGCATATATTGGCAAGTTTACCATCAATGAATTTATTCTTAGAATTGAAATTTTTATTATTTACATCAATGATACAGTACTTGTATATACTTGTTCAATTTTGGCAATCGACTCTTAAAATTACATTTTAACTTCTATAGCATCTATCATAAAAATTGTTTTTAGTGCTCATTGACAACTGTTTGAATTTTTCTATTCATTTTAACTAAATATTAGTATTCTGAGAATATTAATGAGCATAAGTTGTTAGAAAACTTATTTTTCTATAAGAATTTGCATACAATTAATATTTTCAGCTTGAAAGCTAACCACAAAACAATAATTTATTTTTTTACAAAATTCCAATTTTATAATTATCGAATTGTTGCAAATCGCAAATTTATTAGCTTGTTTAAATTAATGTATTTTTATATATTAGTTTGGGGAAAAAGTAATCCATTATTTTTTCGGTAAACGTCTGTAGTGATCGATATCTCGTGAGGTATCTATCAAACAATTTCAGATTTATGCTCGTTAGAAAGGTGACATTTGACACTAAAATATCCTCTTGCGGTTTTTTGTTTGATTAATTCAGTTACGAGTACAAGGTTTTAAAAATGGAAGACAACAAACAGAAAATTCGATACATTTTCGTTTTTCTCTTGTAACCCTGAAAAAGATAGCCGGGTGGCTAAAATTGTGAAAGGTGTTTATCGTCCTATATAAGACTGTAACAATCAGTTACGTACAATTTTTGTTTCGTCGATTCCGTTCGAGTATTTTTGATGTTAGAGATGCACCTCGCATGTGGATACAGCATCGTCGAAAATGTCTATAAAATATCAAAAATGATCGAAGTTATCCGCATGTCAGCAGTCGTAACGCGCAAGACCTAAAAATCTACATGAAAGCTGTTTTAAACCTTTTTACAAAGCGAATCCAAAAGAAGTTACATAAAGTTCACGTAAAAATAATGGATTTCTTTTTCCCCAACCTAATATTTACATTGCCTTACAATGTAAGTATGTATTTTTATCACGTTTTACTAACCATAAAGTAATAGAAAAGATACTTTCCATAAATTTTGTACATAATTCATTTTTTAATTAATTGTTTTCATAAAATTATCATTTTGTGATTAATCAGTACAAATTATAATTTTATTATTTGTTTATCTGTTTTTTCTAACAATTTCCTCGCAAACAAACAATTCATTTTTATCACGTTATGTCATGCATTAATGTATTGCTACGTAGTGATATTTTGTAATTACCATTATGATGCTATCGTTAAATCACTAAAATAAAGTTATTATTTATAAATAAATTACTAATGCTGTTACAAATTAATAAATATCAGTTGGTGATGCAACCACACTATTCGTGATATTATGAAGTGATATATGGTCATATCAATATCCGACGCCAATATATTTTTTATCTTTGAAATTTATCTATAATATTAAACAATCCACACTTTAAATTAATAATGTAAATAATGGAATGAATCACTTATTGATTAAAACAAAATCAATTACATGATAACCTGTTTTGTTTGATAAAAAATATTTGTATTGCAAATAAAAGTTGCAACTTAAGTGAAACATATTACCTAATTGCTTATCACTCTACAGTTGGCCGAGATAGCATCAGCATGATTAGCATTATAGCCTTCAGTTCAACAACTCATGGGTTCGATTTCCCCTTTGAACATATTTCGATAAAGTAGCTAGATCAGTAGATACCCAGTCATTGTAATATTAATAGGAACGAAAAAGAAGATGACCTTCAAAAAAAGGATGTAAACTGCAACAACCTGGTTTTATTCCATCATATCAACAAATCTTCAATTTAATTAAAAACAAACTCTGCAAGGCCCCTGATAATTCATATAGCGAAATTACTAAATATAAGTCTTGGGGTTCCCTATTGAACTCTCCTCTCCCCAAGTGCCTTCCACGCCCCATTTTCACAGCCAACTTCAGAATTTTGACTAGACATGACTTTCTCCAAGGACACTTAAGCCGTATCAGCGTAGTCAACACGCCCCACTGTACCCCGTGTCCTTCAGGAGCTTTTATGGAATTTATTCATTTGACAAGCTGTCCTGCGGTTTCTTTTCTGAACTGTTTACCCAAAAACTTTCACAATAAGGCTAATTTTTATTGGGCTGCCAAAGGTCTCATGGCCGATAAGGCCACTGTCCCAACGTAGGAAAAAAAAACTAAATAAAGTACCTCAAAATCCACTAAATTGTAGATCCTAGTCGAAGTAGCTGTAGTGTTGTAAAATGTGATTGTAGTGATTGATGATTGTCACTTTTTGCGCATGAAGGCTAATTTGTTCAGAAACCACAGGTTAAAGTTGACTCCGAATCATGATAAGCATTCGTGTATTAGATGGTTGTCAAACCCACGAGCTATTGAAATGAAGACTAAATGGTTAACCCTTAGTAGCAAACTCAGTCGATATTCTAGAACAAGTACATAAATATTAGAGTACAATTTATGTTTATTCTCTTTTTCATATCCAGAAAAATTAGACGAGAAAAACCAGTAAATTAAATTATTAAAACTTGAAAAATCAAATGTTTCTTCCATTTAATCATATGCAAAATCTTAAATAGGCAAAACTTATTTCGAAATTAAAATTAAATACTTATGCACAAATAATTTCAATGTTTGTGTATTCGAAATAATTCGTTTGAGTGAATAGGGTGGAATCTAAACAAAGTGTGAAAAATGGAAAAATAAACTACAATTTTAGTTTTTATGATTATACAAAAAAAAAAAAAAAAAAAAAAAAAAAAGAAAAAGAAAAAGAAATGTATTTGAATAAGAAAAATAATGTAAACTTTAGAAGAATACTTTATTATAATTTCTTTCTATATTAATCTAATGTAGAATTGGAAAGAAAGATCAGGTCTCGATCTCGACAATTGACTAAGTTCAATATTATGATAGTGAATAATGTTCTATGATTTTCATTCGGCTGATGAAAATCGGGAGAAAATAAATCAGTTTCTAATAAAGATGTTACAATGAAGAAAAATATTTGGAATTCGGTCTTCGATGTGCATAACTTTGCTTACGGAGCCAGTAATATGAAAAATTTCGTGATTTTAGGTCTCTTTTTCATTGGAGAAAAATGAAATAGAAAGTAAAGGTACAAACAGATATTTTCTGATGTACCTTTACTTTTAACCTTTTAATTATAAATATCTAATTTTAGCCTTTTATGTTATAAATATGATTTATACAAATGCATTTAAATAAACCATAAGTTAAAATTTCCCTTAATATCTGTTAATGTACATGCTTTAGAAACCTTAAATATATTTTCAAAGCACTAAAGAACAAGACATAAAATATGCTATAATGGGAATTCTATTGAAAAATCGAATAAAAATAAACATAAGTACACTTGCTCGTCTTATTCTATGATATATACTTCAAAAATGGTTATGATACAAAGATGATATCATGCAATTAGACAAGCAACAATTAAATACTTTAAAATCTTAAATGGCAAATTATTAATTAAGACTTCGTAACACTTTATCGACAGTTAAATTACATTCCTTTACCAACGCATGAAATCACCTTTAGAATATCATAAGAAAAATGCATTGAGTAAAGTTATTTTTCAAACGTCAAAACTTATATTATTCATACATATTAAAGTATGAAATTTTATTACATTTTACATAAATAAGCGTGAAAAACTTATTCTTCATAAAAAAAAGTTTTGTAAAAAGTAAGAGAATTTACAATATTATTAGTTTCCTATTATACATTAATGTATGTTTTAGAAGTTTGTGAAATTTCTCAATTTTCCTGAACAAAATTTATTTTAACCGAAAATTGAAATATAGTATTATCATTTGTTAAGAACGCTTATGTTGCTCAAAACAATAATAATGATAAACATTCTTTACTACATTATTCTTATCTAATTATGCTGTGTATAACAATATCAATGAATGAAAAAATTCTTAAAAAAAAGAAAAGAAATCTATCTAATAATCTATTAATGTAAGAGTAGTAGTTATTTAGTCTTTTTTTCATTTTCCTTATCATTTACAGGTACTCCTAAGGTTATTGTTTATTGTTAGATAACTGATCTTTCTTACTCCGTAACCAAAACTGATATAATTACATAAGCAGACATCTGATCAAATTAGGTGAATGTAAAAGTGCGAACAATTTTTTCTTAAATATCTGAACACACATAAATATGATTTGTTTACTTTTAAAACTTGTCTTTTCCGAGTGCATTTCTAAAATTAGATCACGTTGTGTGATGTCTTGTATCCAGACAGAACAAATTAAAGAAATTGCTGATCGTGTTTTCTAGATCCGGTTTCAAAATAGCTGAGCTTTTCAAGAATATCATACAACTTAAACTTGTCGTATGTTACATAAGAATTTATTTCAACTGACTGTCTGGATAAATAAATTAATGCTGCGGTTTGCATTGTGCTTTTATTATTATATTTATTTATCAAAAACTGTATAGGCAGGATTTATATTTCTGTTCAATAAAGAAAAAAGTAAGAGGAGTGCCGTTTAATGACGTCATCAATATAACCTCTGTTTTACGAGTTACATTTTAATTCAATATCATTTTTTTCAAACGATTTTTATGTTTATTTTTAATGGGATTTAAGCTGATGAAAGTTGGGTTTCCTTTTACTTTGATCAACTTTCTTTATTGTTATTCTCTGTTTAATCCTATCTAGTATAATATAATATAAAATCTTGAAATATCACTAAAAAATATTAATATTAAAACTGATTTTTATTTCACATTCTATCTCAGTATTTTCCAATAGGTATCGACAGCATTCAGAATTGAATGTAAAGAAACTGAATGATTATAAAAAAAGTATATGTTTAGTGTAAATATGAACATACAGATTTAAAAACTGGCTTATGTAAAATGAATGTCTAACTAGTTGTTTGATTTAACAAATATAGTTATATTTGTAAAGCTAAACAAGATTATAAAAGCAGAGGTAACCATAAGTTAAAAAAATAGTAATAAAAATGTAGAATTCAATGAGTATCATAAGAATAAAATTATGAATTCCAAAAATTCCTAGAAAGCCCAATGTTTTCCAGTATAATAAAGAAATTCCCCTTAATTTCGAATTTAAAATTAAAAATTCCTTTACAACACTATCAATTATCGGAAATCGTTAGAAAAGAATTCTTCATAATGGGATTTCAACATATGCGAATTGATTTATTTATTATGAGGTCATTATCAATGAGATAGTGTTGCATTCATAGGAAAAAATAATTTAGTTTTGTGTCATTATCAATATTTTGATTAAGTAAAGCGTAACAATTTGTGCAATTTGATCTGATTACAAGCAACAAAATAAAACAAACTTTTTATCAGATGCGATACTCCTTTCTTTATCAGTTTTGTTGGTAGAGTTGATTGCGCGCAAACTTTTTTTTTCATTGAATTAGACCCCAATGAATTTGCATTTTAAATGATGCAAAAACATGTAAAACAATTTTTTTTTAAATTTTATTTAAATAGGTTTTCATTCCTTTCTTCCTTGTCAAGAGTTAAGGCTTTTTTTATCGCTCGAGAAATTTATCCTTTTGAGGAATTTTTTTTACTTTGTTCCTTTTCATAAATTAAACGTTTTTGTTTTAAATATAGTACCATATTAAAATATTTTACTTCCAGATGGAAATTCAGTATTGTTTACTTAAGCAATTGATGTTAAACTCTGAAATAAATGAAAAAAAGATAATGACTAATCACTTTTTATAATATTCCTTTCCGACTCTTTATTTCTCTCACTGAACATAACTAATCTGCTCGTAATTTCGAATTACGGTCAAGGGACGAAGTCGATACCTGAGCTGGAGTAATTTTACATCATTTTCTAGTGACACAAGGGAGTGATATTATAATCCCCAAAGGCATAACGTGTATAGTTTCTAACAGTACGACTGTCCTGGAATAAAAGATCAGGTATCGAACCTTTTAGACTGAACTCTAGAGCAATACCAAGCAGTCATAATAAATACTTTTGTTCCTGAAATTCAGCCTAAAATTCGCAATGCTTGATCAGCTGTCTCCACAAATGAAGTTTCACTTGGATCCCATTGTGACCATGATCTATTAAACGTGCTCTAGCCGCTTTTAGATAACAAGGGGGGGGGGCCCTTCAGTTTAGCCCAGATTCGAACTCACTGCCTTATGATAATGAGAAAGACCTCTTATAAAACAAGCTACCGCCGCCTCTTCTCATTATTTGTAATTTTTGAAAAGCAGAATAATATATTTTAAATTAAAACTTTGTATTAAGTCTTAGGAATAATATTCTTTCTTAGAATCCCATGATAGCTTAATTGGGGCTTAGAAATAACAAGATACAAATTTAGAAAAAAAAATTGCAGTTGTATTTATATCATTTATTCATTGGTTGTCTAGAATCATTATACTTGTGTTTTAGAAATGTAGTATATCATTAGACTTTTATTTATTAATTCGATTAATTTTAATTCAATAAAGATGATGTCATGGAAACATAATGATGAAGTTTGAAGTTTATTTGTCTCTCACTCTCTCTCTCTCAATCCTTATTTCATTAGATTCTGACTTATACAATTGCTTCAAGCGATGCATTTAGTAGTTTATATATATATATATATATATATATATATATATATATTCGTATTGCTTCTTGTTAAATAACTTGAATTATACGTTGGAGTTTTAGCGTTTAGCTATTAAAGTGCTTTTCACAATTAAATTTAAATAATTTTTTGAAACATTTTTTCAACTAATATATGAATTTAGACATTTTCAGCATAAACTGTCTTTACAATTTTTTGAGTTTGCAGAAGCGTGAAATTTCTTATACGCCATTTATAAAACTTGTATATAATTATTAGATACTTTATTTATTTGTTTTTTTGAAAGGAATTTTTTATCTTTCATGGCATATTTTCGCTTTAAAGTTTTGAAATTTGTTAAATGTCGGAGGAGAATTCAGCATTGAGACATTTTGTTTATTATTCCATTTAAATTCAACTAAGCCTGTAGAAATATTTCTTCTATTCAAGCTCGCGACAGTTATGATTAAGCCATGTGTTATCAAACCCTGGTTCTGATAAGCCAACACCATCCCCCAGCTTTAGATATAGTCATTTTCTTTGTCTAAAGCTGCTAAATTTGTAAAAAAAAAGTTTTTTCTATAATATTTTTTTATAATAACTTTTATTATTTTAGCATGTACAGTATTGGTTGGACTAATTGAACAGGTTGCGGAAGTTAACAACAGAACGGTGACGGATATGGTATCAGAATTATGTACATTTCTGCCTGGAGAATACACGATACTCTGCGATATCTTAGTTCATTTATGGGGACCAGCTATAATTGAAAAGTTAGTACTGTTTGTATTATTAGTTCTTATTATAACTATCTAATTTGGTTATGCAAAATTTAAGTATTTCTTGTTTTAAGTCTATCATTCAGATGAATTATAAATACTTAATAAATTATTATTTATATGAATGTCTCGTTAGAGTGGAAACATTTTCCTTCTATATCTGAAACGTATAAAATTCTAACGCTGTAATTCATACTATGTTCTGTGCGTATTACAGATCGAGTAATACGAACAAAAGCGGTATAAGTTTCATAAAACGAGTTTTTGTTTTATTTAAGAAAAAGAAACAGAAAAATCTTTTAACGTGATTCAGTGTTTATGAATAAGCTTATTATCAGATTTTTCTGTCCAAAAAATTTTGGTAAATTGTGGATAGCATAAAACAATAAAACCTAATATATTTCTTAAAGATATAGCAATTCTTGAAGGTACTTAGGGTGAAACTCAAGAAACTCTGCTGGACGTTATTTATTAAATCAAGCAGTTTAATTATGCATGTACATCTTAGTTGTAAATTCTTATGAACTTCTTTCGAATACTCATCTCAAATTTGCATTCTGATAGAACTTTTTGAGACAGTGAATCGTATTTGCATTTCGGTAAAGAAATTTTTAAAGCTCTTAACTAGCCATCCCAACAGATTTTCAAATAAAATCAGAAACTTAACATTAATTTGTTTTCACTTCCCAAATTCTATCCAAATCAGGAAAGAATTTGGGACTAATTATTCTGCACAAAGTACTCTCCTGCTACTAAGCCACTGTATATGTTCTAATTAAGCATACTTTTTGATATCCCATAGCTGCTAGCTTATAGCTACAATAAATTTTAACATCCATCACGTTTCGCTTTCAGCAAAGATTCCTGAGGAAATTGTGCACCCTATTCACGTGCTACTAGGAAAAAATACCCCGAAAAAATTAGGAGAATCCATGCCTGGAATTTTCATTTAAATCTACTAGACAATTTTTCTATTTAGCATGAAATCTGCTAGACTTTAACACTTTTGAAACTGGAAGGTCCCATCCACTGTTCCATTCGATCCTAGACAGGGTAGAAGAACGGGAAATGAAAGTTATGTTTCATGCTTTCTACATGTACATCTTTGGGGGGATACTCGAGAACTTTTTGGATTTCCTACTTTTCGACATGAGATTGCTGCTAACTCTCTAAACACAGTAAGAGTATTGCATACAAATTTCTTTTTGTGAGTAAATATCGATAATTTCGTGAATATATTTTTAACAATATTCATCTATACTTTTTTCCATTTTATCTTATTTTTCTTAATTGATACACTATATATCATGGGTGATGGATAAGACATCGACCGCGGTCGACTGGCAGACCGCGATGACATTTTTGGTAGTCCGCGCGACTATCCCAATAATGACTTAAATGTTTTGTTTGAAGAATTTGAAAGGAGATTCGTTGACTTAATTAGGTTGGAAAAAATACTCAATTTTATGATATTTCCATTTAATGAAAATGTCAACATTGATGGAATATCTGAAAAAATAGGACATTTAATAGATACCACATCAGTCACGGTCGAGGAAGAAATTATTAAATTAAGGTGCGATATATTTCTTAAATCCAGAGCATCTAGCGATACTGATTTTTAGAAATTAATTTCTCAGGAAAAGTTTCCAAATATTTACAATTTTGTATTTGAAATCATACTTTGGATCGACGTATCTTTGCGAATCTGTTTTTTCAATCGTGAACAAAAAAGAAACATTGGTCACATTTAACTTTGAATTTCGTGTTTATGCATTGCAATAAGCTCGTACCAGCCACAATATGATAAACTTGTCGCAGATATACAGTGCCAAATTTCAACGAAACGAAGTGATAGGATGGTCAGTTTTTGATATATGAATACTTTGATTATTTTCATCAGTAAATTTTTATTTTGTAAATATTAATATTAAGTTGTTTTTTTTTTTTTTTAGAAAAAATACATAATTTACCATTTTTTCTTGTTACCGAAAATAAATATGTTTGTTAATTTAGCTCTGTCATTGGTAGATCGCCTTCGATTTTTTAAATGTGGAGTAGACTCCGGATCCCAAAAGTCTGGTCACCCCTGCTATATATTATAAGATGTTTGTAAAGTATCAGCTTCAGTTATGCTTAATGCAATAACTCGTAATTCAATTTAATGAGGCATTTACAATGATACGAGGTTTCTTTTTTAAAATTGTGAAACAATTAATAATATAAATAAATAAAATATAAAACAATTATATGTATTTATAATATTATTGTTGCCAAAATGAAAGAAAAATTAAAGCGTTTTTCTGTGTCTGCATTTGCAACATAGGAATTATTCTGCAACAACAGAAAAGAGAATGCGCAGTATAATACGTATAATATCAGATTTACTGATAAAGATTACGCAATCAAAGATTTCATCGAAATAGCCTTCATTATTATGTTTGATTGAATATAAGAAAAAATGAAATGCATAGCAGGCAATTTTTGGAAGTTATCAGACACCATTCGGCGTAGACTAAACACTTTATATCCATCTTTCGGATATTATTCCTTCGTTGTTACCAAGCACTTTTTATTCTAGTTTTTCCCGAACAACTCTGAATAAAATCTAAGCATAATATCGTAATAATTTGAGGTAATAAGTTATAGCTGAGTCAAACAGCTAAGTCTCTCAAAATTAGATATAACCAGATCTTTTATTTAAGTGCGTAGAAGTTAAATGTGAAGTGCACTCTAATGTTGTTTACATTTTAAAAAGTGCAATTTTCACAATTTTGGAGTTTTATTTTCCAGAAAACATTTTTTATAATCAAGTTACTGTAAAGCGTAAGTATTCAGCTTCAGTTTGTTTTTGGATACCGTATTACTATTTTAATTTATTTTACAAGTCGCTTTTTTGCAAGTAAGCGCTAATTTGATCTGAACAGACAATTTACAGTGAGTCTTTAAAGAAACCATCTCAAAATTCCGAAGATGAAAACAGCATCGTACTGCCCTGATTCTGAGAAGCTCCCAAATTCTCAAGGTCATCTTACACGATATGTATTATCACTTCAAATGTAACTGCAATAAATATTGTTGCTAGAATAGGCAAAGCAGATTCAGATACTGCTGAGAAAAATAAGCTAGAAAAAAAAGAAAGTAAAATTAATGATAAATAATTTCTTAGAAAGTGATAACATTTGTGTAACAGTCAGTGATAAAAAACATAACAGCTTACATATTTACCAAAGCTATTATAAAGCGAGGCCCACTTTTCTATCATATTTTAGCCCCACAATAATTAATTGTGCCGCTGAACTTCATTGATTCGCTTCGATTTTTCTAAGATTTATCTCGTGTTCTAAAAGTAAATATATTCAATTATAAAGAGCCTTAAAGAAATTATTTTTGGATGCCACATTGTGGGTGGCTTTCGAGTTGAAAGCAAATGCAAGACTTTTAGAATGTCCACAAAGATTTATCTTCAAGAAAAACTTTTAAATACATAGTTAGTAGGTAATATCTATGTGTTTTAAAAGAGGAAATCTGGAAAAATCTGCGACTTTGATAGACATATAAGCACAACATTCATTTTTGATTGTTTAATAAGTGTTATAATCAATTCCGAATCTTCCATCCCAAAAAGTGCAGGCACAATATCTCTTTTAATTACTCCAAGATCGAAGACTTAGGAACAGACTGACGTTAAAAAAATTTCGCATGTGAATTATATCACTGTTTGGGTTCCTCATGATGTCGTGAATGGATGGCTCCAGGTTCAATACTAGACACAATTAAACCGTGGAAAATGAGCTTCACGTTTAATTACATGCACATCTGTCGATGCACATGTTAAGGAATTATTTGAAATCCGTTCTTTGTTGCAACCAAGATTAATTTTCAAGTTAATGCCTAGATTATTTAACTATTTATTAGATAATGCAAGATTTCAGCCCACATTGCGACTCCTTATTAAGAAAAACTCTTCAAGAAAATCAATAATTTGAAATGCATGTCAAAAAAGCTTTAAACAGCCTTTTCGGACATGCACTGTGGGGAATCATGGTATAATATAATAAGCAAAATAATAGAGGAAGACAATACTAAATTTTTAATCTAATCGCGAATAAAATAGTTAATCTCAATAATAATATGCCAATAGGATTAAAAAGTATTTCCTCAAATAAAACATAAGAATTATATGTATTTAATAAGAAAATTACAGTAACAAAGGTTACCATAAAAATCTGTCCAACTATTTATTTTTGTAGTAGACATTTTTAACCACATTAATTCACGTTGAGGTTATCGCCTGCTATAAAAGAGAACCAGTATTATTTCTGTTTATTTAATATAACAGAATTTATATTTAATTCGAGAAAAATGGAATCTTTGGTAAAAAAATAGGGTTGGTGAAAAATCTCATAGTTATTAATGCTCACATTAAAAATGAAAATTATTTTGAAAGTCAGTGCACTAATCAAAGAGAAACATGAAAATAGTTTAAAATGCAAAATATTTAATACCTTTTTTTAGTATTAGTTAATACAGTTATTATGTATTTTTTAAAAAATAAGTATTATATAAATAGAAATGCATTTCACTTACTCATAATATATTCTATATTGTGTCAAATCTTTATTTTATCGATATATTCTTGAGTTAAATAAAGGCACACTTTTTATAAAGTTTTTGTAATTGGATTTTTGCTCAGTTAAATTGCTTTTAATTAGAATAATGAGTTTTAGAACTTTGGAATTACTTGTTTTTTTTTTTTTAATAAAATTCACTCAAAACCTCATTCCATTTTAAGGTTGAGTCACAAAGAGACAGCTGACGTAGTATGCTACAGTTTAGGTATATGCCACGTGGACCAAGGAATGCAGTACTGTCATCTGTTTCCAGAACCAGAGGTATGATATGAAATGTGTTAAAAATTATTTCATTTTGCTTAAAACAATGCTTTATATCCAACTCTTTTGTGATAAAATTCAACCCTCAATTTAGGTGTGTTAAAAAGAATTATAATCATATCGAGATTGAAGAAGAATGTTTCTGACACGCTTTCTTATTTAAATTACTTGAAATCTTTTTTGAAAACGCAACTATTTTTTCGATAATTATAATTTGCCAAATAATTGGGCAAATATTTTAACTGATGCGCTATAGCGGACATAAATTAACTAAGAAAATTTGTTACTTAATCAGTTTTACTGCTGAATCTATTAATCTAAGAAAAATTCTTTATCAAAAATGCAAACTATATTGAAAATTATAACAAAGAAAACGTATAAGTTCCTTCTTTTTTAAATTAAAAGTAAAAGCATCACGAAAGTTGTAATAGCCAAAATATTAAGATTGAAAAAATATTCTTAAACCTTATTAAATACTGCAAATTTATTGTTGTTTTTTAACTTTCTCCGAGTAACAATGTTTTAAAAGAAAACACAAGAATGCATTCAATTATATTAAAAGCAATCGTATTCTATTTGAAAATCTAATCGAATTCTCAAAAATATTCCATTTTTCTTTTTATAAGAATTAGATTAGCAGCACGAGTTATTATGTTGCAATTGAAAAAAAAAAACATAAAGGAATATAACCATAAAACCGATAATTATCGTTTTTTATTATATTTAACAGTAAATATTTTTATTGTTTCAAAGTAGTACTTTACTTAAATTTTAAACTTTATCAAAATTGAACTTAAAATTTTAATCATCAATAATATATTTAACTAGCCTCACTTATAAAATTTGGAGACCCACGTTGGACACCCATTTTTATAATGGGGAGAGGCTAGCAAAATATTTTAGAAATAAAATGTAAAAAGGTTCATTTAAAAAATATTTTTATTTTTAATCTATCTCACTGTTCAGATTAGCATTAAAACAAACATTACTGTTACGAAAACGTGAGGCAACAGCTGCAGCGGTTCATAAGATCTTGGCCCTCGCTGGAGAATTCCACTGCAGAGCAGTAGGGGACGCTAGTTGGATATTCGGAGTGAAGTGTTACATTTCTAAATTTTCTAAGATTACCAAAATATAAAAATGCAATAAAATTTCCATATTCTAAATCATTTTTATTATTTACTACAATATGGCATCTTTTATATTTTCTGTGACACCCAATAAATAGTTCTAAAGCCATTTTAGATTGGTAGAGCCAAACGTTTGCTAAACACGAGAGATGAATCACTTCTCATAAAATAATACTTGGCTTTATAATGCCTCTCACCGATGAGATTTTATTACACATTAGTTGAAGTTAAATTATGGTTATACATTTCTCTAGTTATCTATTTGTACAACTGACGCAGCAATATTTCCATAAACTCAACAACTTGTGCTTTAGATTCTTCCCTAAGACATAGATTTTTGTAACAATTCAGACTCTATTTTAAATTGTACGTCCACTCCATATAGCCCTGGTTAGCAAAACTGACCATAGAGGATAAAGAATTTAACTGTCTAATTCTGTCGACCGAAGCTGTTTCCTTATAATTGTGAGACATGATTAATCAAATACCTGAGTTGTCCATCTTTTCTCGTGTCATACGACATCAGTGACGAGACTTAGGGATCTTATAAAAATATTTAGCGCGAATAGTTTTCTCAGCATGATGGTCTTAGGCTCAGTCCAAAAGCCAGACATTTACTCTTTGGACGCAAGAGCGGCATCTTATCTCATCAGGCTACCAGGATCTTTTTAATTGAACTGAGTGTGCATTAAATAATTAACAATTAAATGATATAAAAATAAAATTTTCTTTTTCATCGGATAGAATAAATTTTAACAAATTTTCCTTACTTTGAAATGCTATTATGATTTATTGAACTTAACGAAAGCTTTTAAGAAATAGGAAAATGATTGACGCCTTTGAGCTTTAAATGCATTTAAATTTCTATAATAATTTATCTATTTCATTTAGATGGGAATGGAAGAAGCAGTTCGAATATCAAGAAGTGGATCAACAGTGTTGCCATTCTTCCATTGGGTAATAATAGTTATTTTTATTCCTTCCATTTGGAGTAATCTCGTTTTTTAATCTAGTTTGATCAAATTTTATATTATACTGTTACATAGATGAATAATTCAATAATAACGAATGATTTTTAATATAATAAAATAAATTGATTTTTATTAATTAAAAATGTGAAAGCATTTAACCAAACATTACACATAGTTATAATAAATATATAAAACTTCTACGAATTTCTTTTCTGCTAAATATGTAGCTTTCTTTTATTCCTGGAAAACAGAGGAAGAGCGCATCTAGTTAAAAATTATTTAAATATATCGTCATTTAGCCAGACATCTGATAGCGTAATTGTATTTTGATAAGAAACTTGAATATCATTCTGAACTATGGGCAGAAGGAATAAAGGGAAAAAAAAAAGATTTTCTTCTTTAAAAATAGCCTTATGTGATTACTAACTGTCAAAATATCATGAAACTTTCTATATTTGTGCTATCGAAAATACTTAATCGTTGAAAAATGATAAACCGATTGACTAATTCCAATTTATAAAATATGAATAGACACACACATACATAATACTTAGTTAAATCCATACTATGCATTTTTTAACAATGATAAAAATTATAAGATTAAATTTTTGCACTATTGAAATTAAAAATTTAAAAATATGGCATTCTAACTTTGTTGTATTTTCAATTTTTAAAATCGATAATCATACTAATATTAATTATTCTAGATATCTAAGCTAGAAATAACTGTCCAAAAATAAATCTGAAAATTTATAAAATTGTGTTGCTAATATCATGTTTTTTTTTTTTTTTTTTTTTTTTTTTTTAAGACTATGGTAGAACGTTTGAGATCTGCTTGTGAATTGCCAGGTGTCAGCCTTGTATGCAAAACAATACAAAGGTATGCCACATTCTTGGCCAATATTTTTTTATTGACCTTAATAGACTTAAATTGTTTTAAGTGAAATTTATAATTATATTCTAATTTTTTTTATATTTTTAATACAGTATTCTGAACAAAATGAAGCCATTTATTGATATCGATGGAGATCGATACAGTATCATTGAGGTAAGTAATCGATTTTATTTGTCATTTAATAATCGTTTTCCTAAATCTTTTCAACATTTTCTTAGAAACAAAGAAACGTTTTTTTTCCCCTCAAATACTGCAAAATTCTATTTGAGTGCAAATCTTTTTTTTTTAAAAAAAAAAAAATCATTGCAGAAAGAAAATATTCTAAAGTAACTGTTAAATATTTATAAACATTCAGTGTTTGTTATCGGAAATTCTATTGCAACGAAACTTCGATAAAAATAAAACTTTGGTTCTTTTTTAAAATTAATTCTAATGTTATTCCAGAAAATATTTCCTTACAAAATACTTGAATAATATTTTTTTATTTTAAAGAAAACTTCACAATTTCCTTTCTTTATTTTTTGATGAAAAATTTCTTTACAGAAGAACTATTTTCTTCTGATTAATTGTTCACTTTATGAGGGAATGCCAATACCTAAATATAACATTTTACTATATATTAATGAAATATGATTAAATTTACTTACAAAATACGATAAAGATACTAATACATGCTATATATTCATAATACTATATTAGTATTTTTATCGGAAGTTAACAATATTTTCGTAGATTCGAACCCAATCCGAAATCAGTTTTTTGAATCGACAACAAATTACTTAATAATATTGCATTATGGTTAAGTGATATGTTAATGACTGCCAAGACTATTTTTTTATTGTCATTTAGTATCAAATATGACAGTCTTTGATTGGTTTCCGATTCGCTAATTTCCAAAAACTTATCCAGTCCAGACTACTTTAGCACCAGTCATATTGAATGAAACTGGTAACACAAATTTAAGGATTTTTGACAACCATATAATGCAGTTGTTGAATCTTTCTACAATTATGATTAGTTTTAGATTTATTTTAGGAAACATTTGATGGATTTTAATCCTGGTCACAGCAACTGTTTTTTAAAGTTTCGAATCAAAACTCGTAGATATCGAATTTAAGCTATAAAACAGACCATATGTATATTGGCTTATTGTTTCATAGATACTCATGAATACTCTCATAGGGTATATTGTTATTGAGAATCCTACATTTTAGTACATGCGCATTAAAATTATTTTTTCAATATTAATAATTATTTGTTTTAACCCTAGGATTAAGATGGTAAATAATTCTTAATTTGAAATATTAATATAAGACATGTTTTTATCAACATTATTAAATATTAAATCAGAGCCATAGAGCATCTGGTGTACCGACAAATTCCCCTTCATCTTTTAAATATTTTAGTATAACTTCAAATCTTCATTCCTAATTTAACTTAACTTCTTCGAAGAGAACATTGGCTGAGAATTTATGACATGTTCTGTAAATTCTACCCAAAGTATCTTGAATATCATTACTTCAAATGAATCTATAATATCAATTTAATTTTAATGAGCCATAATTTGAATTACTATATTTTTAAGCAAAAAAAAAAAAAAAAAAAAAAAAAAAAAAACGTATCATATTCTAATTAATTGCGTGATGTGAAAGAATGAAGTTTCAAATCTAATATAGTCTTTGTTATTTTTTCAAAAATTAGTCTAAATAAATAAAAAAAATCAAAAACTACAAAATTGCAATATATGTGACATTTTTTTATGCCTATTCCTATCACTACAATTTATACAAAGCAAGTATGATCTTACATATTTCTTAACTTGAAATAAAC
The DNA here is from genome assembly GCA_026290005.1 of Latrodectus geometricus. Classification (NCBI taxonomy): domain Eukaryota; kingdom Metazoa; phylum Arthropoda; class Arachnida; order Araneae; family Theridiidae; genus Latrodectus; species Latrodectus geometricus. The sequence continues at coordinate 146,056 of JAPDSC010102867.1, forward strand.
ATTTGATGTGTGATGCTTTTAAGATATTCATAATAAATACTTCAAAATCGTAATTGTAACTATAAAATTTTATTTATTTATTTTTATTTTAATATACTTTTTATATACTTATTTTTAGACTTTTCGAGGAGATGCGTGGAGAGGCAGAGATTGTGATGACGTCAACGACATGATCTATCCTGGTAGAAAGTAAGCATAAATAATTCCTTATTAAAGAAATGTTGTTGTTATGATACACACATATACATGTATACTCATACTTTTAAATAAATCTGGTTATACAGGTTACTTTACAAAGGATATATAAATTACAATCCTAATATCCGAGCACCTACTCCTCATCAAAAATTTTAAATGTTTTCAAAATATTTTCTTTTTATATTATCATATAAAATATAGAAAAATATTTTATTTTAGTATAGTTAATTTCTTTAAGAGAAAAAGAAAATAGATTTAGCAAATTTTGAATGTAAAATCAATGTTTTTATGCTAATTGTATGCAGACAATCATCAGTAAAATAGATATTTGCATTTTTTATAGACGACATTAGTTGCGACGTCATATCCAGCAATTTGTTTCCAAACATTTGCTGTTAAGCGCCATTTATCATTGAAACTGCCATAGACTTCGGTGATAGATTTTTAAATTGTTATTTTTGAAATTGATATTCATTATTTAAGGATAACGTTTTTGCTAAAACTTTTAACCTTTTGTTTGCTTAACCTTTGATTCTCGCCAAATTGTAGTCACAGTTAATCACCAAGCTCGGCAAAATCCAATCGTATATTGGTTGCAAAAGAACAATTTATTGTTCTGTGCCAGCAAAAATCACCAATAAAATCGATAGCCAAACAAAAATCTTCAATTTTGTCAAGAAGGCACTCTTAAATACAATGTTAAACAAATGTTTACATTGTATTTGTTTGGAAACAGTTGTGGATATGACGTCACACTAATGTCGTCAATTGCATTATATATTTGTTTACTTATTTTTACCATCACATAAATAAAGAAAAATTAGATTCTGCTTCTATATAATAATTTACGTGAATTTTTTCAGCATGTTTGTTCTCAACTAGATAAAATATTGATAATTTATAATGTATTAAAATTCTATCCAAATTAATATCATAAATTCAATAAACAGTATGTAAAAATTAAAATATAAAACAAAAGAAATAAAATTTAGAATTATTTCTTGTACGTTTTTCGTTACCGAATTATACACACAAAGAGCTTAAGAATTTATCTGCTTTTTTTTTTCTATTTACTTTCAAAAGGCTAAAGAATAAGTCAATAGCGATAGGTAAAACAACTTCGCTCAGAAATGAAAAAGTAATTATGCAACGGTCAAAACAGTCACATCATAACGATATTTCAAAAAGAAAAAAATAACACTTACAGAAGCCCTTCTCTTATTTCGAGAGCTGAAAAGAATTCAACACTTAAGAGGTTTGACTATTGATAAGAAACTAACCGTCATTTCTAAAGAAAGAAAGCTTTTATTTCTTTAAGAATAAATTCTAAATTTAGAAGAATGAATAAGTGTTAGCAACGAAATAAATACACCACCAAAGAACAAATTGAATTAAAAAAGAACTGAAAGTGACGGAGATATAGTTTTATAAAAGTCGATAATGCTTCGAAATTGTGGAGGAAAAATATTTACTTTTTATTTTATATGTGCCAAAATTTGAATGGTGCGGTTCTCGCGAATAATTCACAAAAATCAAGAATAAAAGAAAAACATCCAAACAAATATGCATTTTAACAATTTAAAGACACTCAATTGCTAACATAAAAATAATTTTTACTATAAGAATAATAAAATTCACACTTTTAAAGTTTTAAGAAAATAAATTAAAAAATTTCTTTTAATTTTTAAAAAATTAAATTAATTTAAAATTTTGTAAATTTAAAAATGTTTTTAAATAAATTATTTAAAAGTTTCGGTTTTTTTATAATGGAACAATTTTTTTTACTCAAAATTGATTTTTTTCAAATTTAAATCTTGTGAGTTATGAGTAAGTTGAATAATCGGCTTTTAATCTATATATCAGGTGAATTTACGACTTCTCGAATTCTCAAAAATATTCGCGTGATTTGGGAAATGTTTGGGTAGAATTCGTTTTCTTTTATATCAGTTGACTTGTTTGTTGTGCTCAGTAATATTTTATTGCTTACGAGGATTAATTAATCCAAGAGCTACCGTTTAAAGTAGATTTCAAGTCACCGATCACAGGGAAGATCGAAGAGGGAATTGAATTCACGAACTGTTGAACTGAAGGCTTACCATTTAGCTGAAAATTATTTCTGATTGCTCACTAAAAATTTTACATTTTTATTGTGAAGACTGATTGATTAATTTTTTTAGCGAATCACAAGAAATGATTATAAAAAAAAAAATAAAATATTGTTTGAGTTAACTTGTATTTTTGCCAATTATAGCTAAAAATTATTTCTGATTGCTCACTAAAAATTTTACATTTTTATTGTGAAAACTGAAAATCAAATTAATGTAAAAATTATAATATCAAGGTAATATGTTTTCAAAAAAATTTCCATGAAATTTAAGTGTATTTTTTATGGGATCGAAAAGTACTAGTTAAAGTATCGATCTCATTTCTTAAATGTGGTTAAAAATTCTGACACGGTCAACTTGCTTAGAGACTTCAGTCGAAAGAAATGTTACGTTATGCTTTTAATTTCCAAATTCTTCCGACTGAAGTCTCTAAACAATTTGACCACCACAGAATTTTTCACATTTAACCAATGGGATCGACACTTTACGAGACACTTTTTCACCTAATTTCCTCATCATACTAGCAAAGGAATATTTGACTCGAACAAATGTTTTACATGAATAAGAATATTCAACGTGACAGTTTTCAACTAGGTTTGGTGCAAAACTCATCACTTTCAAGACGGTTGAGAGATAACACTGCAGCTGCCATTAATGTTAATAGAAATTAATTTATTGGTTGCATTAATTTTTAATAACAGTAGTACTTTGTGTTATCGTTGCCAATATGTTATGCCAATAAAGAGAAGAAATTATGTTTAACAAATCATAAATTCTATTATCGCCTCGAGTTTGGATGTTGAAGTGGTTCGGAATTCACTTTAAACTATAGATTCTGGTCGAATCAGCTCTTATGTACAAAGACTTATAATAAAATGACCATTAAACCAAACTTATACTATGTGTGATAAATACTGGAGAAAAAAGTAATTTAATTAAAAATTAGCTACATAATTTTAAATATCGTTTTATTATTAAAATAGTCTTATATTCATAAAATCTTCATTGAAATTCATTGAAAATAATAAGATTTTATATTTTGTTAATGTCATTTTCGTAAGAAAAAGTCAGGATACTGTATGGCATTTATAGAAAAGTGAAATACTTTTTAATCTTTCAGACCAATGGACCAAGACATACTCATGGATTCTAACTGCAATGGCATCTATGTAAGTCTAAAACATGCTATCTAGTTCAAGCCTTCATTATCATTTTCTAATAAAACTATTCATTTTCTTAGCATTAAATATTTAAATACCTACATTTATATCGAAAAAGGGTAAAAATTTACTGTACGGTCACACTTGGCGATTTTCTCAAAAAGTAGCCAAAAATGTCACCATTTCACTCAAGCGAAGTCTAAAAATAAACAGAATATTGAAAAATCGGAGTCCCTCATCTGCAATTGGTCTGAATTGGTTGGGTTTTCAGAAAATGTTATTTATCGCCAAATGTTGAAATTCGTGCCAAGGGTGACCGTACAATAAATCCCAGCCTCGAAAAAGATATTTTCTCTTAAAAAGAATTTTCATTTTATTACGTAGGGAATGAACGAAAGTTCCGGAAAATCTTATGAGGAAGAACTCTGTGATGGAACGAAGTCCCAGGGACTCATTTATATAGGAGATTCCATTGGCGCCCATTTCCATGTACCTCCGAACTGGATGACGGCAAAAGAGTTAACTATGGTAAGCTTATGATGCCTTTCGATATTTTTGTATAGTATAAAGATGAGTTAAATCCCAACTTTTATGACTTTTCCTTTGTGATTTATTAAAATTTGTTTACATTTTTCGAGCTTGAATACGTGAATTTTCAAGCACCGAGGAAAAATTCACACAAAAAAGAAGTATTAAAATCAAGAGAATACACTCAGAATTCTAAATAAAGATTCAGTTTTATTTAAGATGCATGCCAGTAAATTTCTTGCTTAATTTACTCAAATTAATTTTGTAACACTGAATTTCAAATTAACATACAAACCTTTGGTCATAGCAAATCTAAATTTAAAAGTAGAAATTTGTAAATATTTTAAAATATTGGTCAGATTTTTTTACTGAATATATATTTAATGATGTCAAATGCAAATATAAAATACAAAGAAGTTCTTGCCGTTTTACCATTGCCATTGAATGAAGTGTGAGAATAAGTATGCAAATTAGTGTATGACGTGGTGGAGACACTGGTCAGTCGAGAGTAGGAATAGGAATCGTTATAAAAGCAGGTTCACCGCGCACATTCATCAATCGTAACTCGTACATTAACGTAAAGAAGTAGGCGTGTCGAACCATCTCGTTCGGTGTTGCTTGCTTTACGACTTTAAAGTGAGATTATCAGCTACTGCATTAAGTCACCGAATATGTCAATCATTTGTAGATAGTGCTGTGAATGATGCAGCTATACCCTAGCATATTGTTCCATACCAAGACCACTTAAGCACAAACACAAGATTATGCTTTGTGTCTGGTGAACTAATCATCAAGCGGTTTACTATGAGCTACAACCAACTAGCCAAAGGGCAATGCGGACCTGTACTCGCAGCAATTAGTATGTGTGCATCAGCTATTGCAACAGATGGAGATAGCACTGATTAATCTCAAAGGTATACTGCTATTTTCCGATAAAGTGAGGCCGCATATCACACGGTGGCCTGGAATACCATACAGTGACTTGGTTAGGAGACTTTGTTCCATCCTCCTTATTCACCTGACTTTGCACCATCAGATTACACACTCATCCATTCTCTGGACAATCATCATGAAAAATCCTTCACCAATGAAGCAGAATTGCGCCAAGCACTCACGGACTTCTCTGCTTCCAAAACCCTAGAGTTTTTACCTCAAGGGCATTGCACAACTGGGGACACTTTGGCAGAAGGTGCTGATTGTCGATGGTGATTACTTCGAGGACTAACAATAGGCTATACTTTCTATAGGTCATGTTATTTTAGGTCATTAAAAACGACAAGAACTTTCTTGTTTACCTTGTGGTAGAAAAATTTGTTGATACTCATTTATGAACGTGTATGTGCTTGCATTTGTTAATTTTTATTTTGCTTAAACAGGATATCTTGAAGAATTTTAGCTTTGTTCTTGGTAATGAGTTGGACTGGCCTCAAACTTCGTTTCCAACAGGTAAATATTTTTAAATTATAGGAAGGAAAATAAAAATTCATACTTAGTAAAAACTTTTAAAGCATGTAAAACTATTTAATTTATAAAATAATAAAATTTTTTACCACAATATTTTAAATAATTCTGTTTCTAGGTTATCAAAATGTGTCCTGGCCGATTCTGAGTGGACAGACAGACTCTGTTTACTGGCGAATGAGGAGAATGAATTTATGCAACCATCGAGATTTTCAAAACATTTGTTTCAACGGTAAGAATTTCATTATTCTAGAACCATAAATTGTAGTAAAACAATCGTATTCTATTACTATTTGTAAGTGTCTCATAAAGATCACTAAAGAAAGATCACACAGCTTGTGTTGCGATTTAGATAGAGGAAATTAGAGTCTGGAAAAGATATAGTAGAACATTTTAGCAGATTGTCGAAAATATTTCTATTTTAATTTCTTTGAAACAATCTTGGAAAATAATAATTCAGCGTCGTATGCAGCTTAAGAAATACTACAAAATGTTTTACAAATGTCGATTTCTGAAGTTTCCTGATTTTTTATTGCATTTAAAATAGAGAGGTAATTTTGCTTAAATGAGAGGTGATAATTTCATTTTATTTTAATCTTTTTACAACTGTATAAATAAAATCCTTTTTTTTTTTTTTTTTTTTTTTTTTGAGTTTATTGACAAATTTTCGTTCTGGGTTGAATTGAGAAAAGTTTACAAGGAATGAAAATAAAAAGATTGCATAGTTGGACAGAACGAAAGAGAGAATATATAAGGATGTTGGTCTCTAGCTAATCCAAAACATAAATTATGTTTCATTTTTATATTTAGATTGCAGAGCTTGTAATTACTTTAAACCGTAATTAACGGTAATATGCATGCACTGTAAAATTGCTTATTCCACTTTGCGCGCCGTTCCGAAACTTTGCTCATTTCAAAAAACGGTGGAGTGGAATCTTTCACCCTTTTAAAATTTTCATATATTTCTAATTGTTTGAGAGGTAGAGACAAAAATTTGTATAGATATTATCTGATCTATATATTTGCTTTTGTTGTGTGTACATATTTTAATGTTTTAGCCCAATATGTACACATCACATAAACTCCGTAAGACATGATTTAAAGTGGTGGCGATCTGTGTTTCTCTGTTTGATATTTCGTAAATTTGAAATACCAAAAAGCTTTTTTATCTGTATGTGCCAGTTTCTAAATCATTTTATTGTAAATTGCATTTCTTTTAAAGAATATACTCTTTCCAGCAAAGTCAGAAAATAGATAGCTTTCTTTAATGTATTTTTTATTTTGTTCATCAATGTAGTGGCACTAACATCAGGAATCACAATAAATAGTATTTAGAATATATCCTGGAAAATACCACGAAAAATTCATTATAGTGTAAAGATTGTTCCAGTACCACCATTTCTAAAATAACAGTTATTTTATTTTTTACACCTGTTCCAATCTAATACTTAATCAATTTTATTGAGTAAGATGATGGATTACCCTAGTAAAACACCAGTCTTGTAAAATGCACTTCTCGAATAATTTCTGAGAGACATTTAGTATTTTATTCGTTTAAATTAAATAACAGATACATTTCTAAATGTTATGTTTCTATATAACAAAGCTTTTATGCAATTTTTTAAAATTTTTAAACAAAATCTAATATTATTTTTCTTACCATATAGGTGCTGCTTCTGGAACGATGCTATCCTACCTTCAAACGTAAGTTTTAGACTAGAAATGTATTCTATTATTCTACTACTTATTAAAATATCAAAAGATAATGATTATTAACGAATTTTTAACTGGGGGAAATAGTGTAAAATAATCATTAGTGGAAGAAAATCTAAATAACATTATTTTTTTCAGCTCTTACACTCAAAGACTAAAGACTCACGTTTTCTAATTCTGCTTCACGATACAAGAGATATTTTTCATTTTCATTTAATTTTATTCTTGACAGTTTTTTTTCTTTTCTTTTTTTTTTTTAACAAATTCGATTTCTTCAAATTTATTTTTAATTCAGAAAGACTAACAAACAAGCTAATTCCAATTATGTTAATAAATTATTATGAATACATTTTATAGTTTTCTTTAAATGAATTAAATCTTAATAAATCCAACTACGTTTTCATTTTTCAAATTTTATTCACCCATGCATATATGTTTGATAATCACGATTTTTTTTTCCTCTGAAACCTTCCCAAATAAGTTTTCTTGATTAATTTATTATATTAATTACTTTGCATTACTTAAATTTAATTCATTTATAATTCAAGAATTTTTTCACCCTCTTGTTAAAAGCAATTAATTTCTTTTATATACATTATTTTTATGTTTTAAAAATATTATTATTCAAACTTGAGAGAGTTTTTGATTTTTGGGATAAAATGTAATTTGAAACTCTTTTTTTGAATTAAAGTATATTACTGTGAGAGATTAACAGCTTCTGTGAACATACTGTATTTTACGAACACCAGCCTGTAGCGACTTATGTTTATTCCTCCACGCTATGATTATCTAATTAGAATCACTTCCTATTACGCTAACTTAAAATGAGTGATATTTCTTACGAAGTATAATTTATAGAACTCATTTACTCTGAATATGATTCAATATTTATAGTAGCTCTATTTGTTTTTAAATGAATGTAAACTTTGTGTTTTATTTCAGCATTGCCAGAAATCCTCAAAATGATAAACCAGCTGTCGTTTTCTATGGTATGCTGGGTAACGATGTGTGTAATAGGTAATTATTTAGCAATATTTCTTTAAATATTTTTATTAGATGACAAATAATGAAATAACATTGGAAGTATTGGCGAGCGTGTTTAGATATTTTTGAAGAATTTTATATTAAGATTAGTTTAATGCTCTTGTGTGAATAAAATACATCATTTCCATGAATGTTTCTAAGAAATGTACAGATAATTTTATATATGAAAAAAAGCAATACGTCAAGATGGATTAATTTTAGAATTGGAACTTTTTTTTAACATTCCTTCTTGCATTAATAGACTTCCAATTAAGTTTATCACGCAAAGATTAAATGGAATATTAAAACAATTATTCGTATTTATTAATATAGTATATTTATAAGTATAGTTGAATCATCAAATGCATACAACGTCTAAATTTTAAAATTTTAATGCGATAAAAAAAGTTTTATGTAAGAATGTCTCAGTTTATTATTTTCTTCGTACAAATTTGACTGGATGTTGTTGAAATAACCATATTTCTTATATATTTTTAGATACATGGCTTCTTTGGATGATTTGACAACACCTGAAGAATTTCGAGGAAATGTTATCGCCGCTTTGGATACTCTAGTAAGAAATCATTTAATAAAGTTTATATTTGCTGAAATGCCCAAACATACTATTGCTGTGGTATTTAAATTAATAATTACTTTAAATTTTTATCATATTTCTTATATTCTTTCAAATTATTTTTAATTCATTAATCAGGACACTTAGTAAAGTTTCTTAAAGAAAATAAGACGTTTACTTAATTTTCTTAAGCTACAGAATTCATATTTTACTTTCAATGATAAAATTCGTGATTTTAATCATAACCTTAATAACCTGATTTTTTACCTCATATCCTGCAAATATTTTTGAGGATGTATTCTAAAGAACCAATAATAAAAATGATAGTCTTTATGTTTCGCTTGTTGTAAATTATTTTAATATTTATCCCAAATAAAACGTTTTTCTGCTGATGGAATCTCAAGAAATTAATTATAATTTTATTCTTTTCCCTATTTTGGGAATGACAAATTCAGCATTTCTCTAATGTTTGTCTTTTGCAGAATGGCTTTTTACCTCCTGGCAGTCATGTCCTCCTGATTGGCTTGGTGAATGGCAGCTTCATCTATGATACAATGAATCAAAGGATCCACCCTATAGGCAAATATCACAACGATGTGAAATACGCTGATGTTTACGAATGGTTCAATTGCATGCGAATAGGACCCTGCTATGGATGGATGAACAAGAACGAAACCATTAGGCAAGCAACTACTCAAGTAAGTTATGCTTTATTTATTATTATTTTTTTAATCTTGCTTGCTTACAATAAGCATGCTTGCAAAATTATCTAGTTTGGAACGAGAATAACTAATTTTCGGAACTATCAATAGAAATATTGTTTCAGTTTAAGCTGTGATACACTATCAATAGTTCCAAATAACTAATTGTGCTTAGAATTTGGATCTTCAAAACTAGAAGTGGCAACAGTCAAAGCGAAACAAATATTAGCTTGGGGAAAAAGAAATCCATTATATTTACGTGAACTTTATGTAACTTCTTTTGGATTCGCTTTGTAAAAAGGTTTAAAACAGCTTTCATGTAGATTTTTAGGTCTTGCACGTTACGACTGCTGACATGCAGTTAACTTCGATCATTTTTGATATTTTATAGACATTTTCGACGATGCTGTATCCACATGCGAGGTGCATCTCTAACATCAAAAATACCCGAACGGAATCGACGAAACAAAAATTGTACGTAACTGGTTGTTACAGTCTTATATAGGACGATAAACACCTTTCACAATTTTAGCCATCCGGCTATCTTTTTCGCCGTTACAAGAGAAAAACGAAAATGTATCGAATTTTCTGTTTGTTGTCTTCCATTTTTAAAACCGCGTACTCGTAACTGAATTAATCAAACAAAAAACCGCAAGAGGATATTTTAGTGTCAAATGTCACCTTTCCAATGAGCATAAATCTGAAATTGTTTGATAGATACCTCACGAGATATCGATCACTACAGACGTCTAACGAAAAAATAATGGATTACTTTTTCCCCAAACTAATATAATACCACGACAAATATCCGGTTGCGAATGAAGTTAAGTTTTTAAAAGTGTTGAAGAATTTGTGAAATTTTGGTCGGAGATTCAGTTAGTTATATTATTACGTTATGATCTTCTTCCAATCACGTCTTTGATCCAACCAGAAACCTATTCTTCTATAAATGGAGTCTCAATTTTCCATAGTAAGGAAATAAACTTTATTTTGGTTTCTAAAAAGATAAGAATTAAGCCACAAAACTCGTATCCCTTACGATGCTGACATCTGGAAAAGTTACATTACTTTTAGGGAACAAGGGGGAGGGAACCAAATTTTTCCATGCTTTTAACCAAGTTATGTTTCTGATTATACAAATATACTTACAGTTTGTAACTCTAGTGGTTTTTTAATGTACCATTTGTGCTTTGCCGATTCAGAAAAGTCTTTAATCAACCATGAAAACAATATTAAAAGTTATAAATTTACAAAAAATAATGGATATCCTTTTGACATCTTACGCATTGTATCTAAAGATGTCTTTTTTAATGGAAAATTTGACTGAAGAAAATATGTCCAATTAAAAGCATACCATAATTTTATCATTATAATTTGGAACATCTAAAAGCATTATTATTATATAAATTTAGAAGACATGAAAAATAGTTCAATAGTTGTGGTATTAGTCTACAATTTTGAAAAGAATTACTAGAAATAGAATGCTTAAGGGTAAGAATCTTATGTTACAAATGGAAGTAGAATTAAGAAATCTCATATTAAAAGAAGTATTTTAAACTCCTCTTATCGGAAGACTTCATCTTATTTTATAATATAATTAAATGCATTAAATGTTGGCATACGTCAGATTTGGGAGTCAATCGTATTATATTCATCTTCAATGCTTTCCAAAGAAAACCATTTCATCTAAAATATCTCAATTTTAAATGACAACTAATATTTTTTAAATATAATATAACAAGACAAGTTTATTTATAATTATAATTTTTATAAAATGTTATGATGAATATAACGCTTCATAATTTTCTCTTGTACCAAAAATTTGTTTTGTTTTGAATTTATATTGACAAATCGATTTATGTAACTAAAGAGCCTTACACAATTTCAATTTCTTTCAGAGGTCTATTGAATTAACTGAAGTCTTACAAGATATTGCAAATACGGTAAAATACGATAAATTCAGCATACATTTCCTGAAGAACCCACTTATAAAAGGTATATTAATTCAAACGCAATCAATGTAAATTTTAATGGTTACTTGGTTAATTTGTTTGAAATATGATAATATTTGTTTGAGTGCTCAAAAATAGTTCATTTTACATAATATATTTTTCTTTCATGAGACTTAGTTTAGCTTTTTCCCCATTCAATTTTAGGTTAAGTTTAACGTTTACATAATTTAATCTATATAAATAAAATCCTTATTCTGTTTGTCCGTCGAAGATTTGTCAGGGTTAAATCGAGAGTGCATGGCTGCCTAGAATGGAATGAAACTTATAAATGGATGTTGGTCTCTGACTAACTTAAAATATAGCCAATGTTTCATTTCGAAATTTTAATTAGAGGATTTTTAATTTAAACTATGATTGACGGCGAATTGAACCCATTATAAAGTTGATGATGCCGCAATACATTCTCTTCTGAAATCGTATAAATTGATTAGAACGTTTTCGTCTAATCATCGGCATGTAGCAAATCGCTCGGAAATGCATTATAGCGTTGATAAAAAGGGAACCCTGAATTCCATATTTAATAGTTTTGTAAATAAAAGGAATTTTCAAGCTTTTACAATTCTGCCAATTTATTTTTACCTGATGTATACTTGAGATCCTTATTTAGGGTGCAAAAGAACCCTATGAACAAAGCTACGTTAATAACAAATATGATTAAAAACAGTAAAGATCATTATTTTTCAAATCACAATTTTTCGCTCGAAAACTGTTTTCCACTGGAAACAAAAGTTCGCTTATATGGTCCACTAGTTAAATATGAAACTAAAACTATTATCCTGAACTGTGCAGTTAGAGCTGTTTTGAATAATTCTGTTTAAAAAAAAAGAAAACTGGAGAATCTTTCCTTCATCATTAACTTAAATCATATTAGCCATTGTTAACGAAAGAAATGAGCGTCTAGAATTCTTAACATATATCTTTCAACTGACCCTTGAATAATATATATATTAAACATTACTTTCTGGACAGTGAATGTACAAAAAATATTTCAAATGGTACAAAAAGTTTCACGCGTCCTTTTCAGAAATACTCAGAGAATTTCAGTTTTCAGTTCAGTTTAAGGAATTTTATTGTAGGAATAAATAACGGTGTTTCTTGTGAATTTAATTTGTTGTTGTTCCAAAAGTGAATTTAAATTCTTTCATGTCAGTAATTCTTGTGACAATATTGATTTTGAAAGAAATGTACTAATTCAATCAATGGAAATGAGCTTTTCAAAAAATATATAATAGAACAGTGAATTGACAAATAAATTCATCGCTCAAGATTTGTTTCACCATCTATTTGAATGTGAGTTAAAATTCCTGTATATAGGTTTAGGTTCGTTTAGTTTTGATTCATCACTCAACGGTCTTATTTGCATACGAAGATTAATTTAAACAAGACCTATGTTAAAATGGATTCTAAACCCAACAAGCATTCACATCCAAAGCAAGAAATGAATCCAGAATGTAGGTGTTAATTGGTACTGCTCTTTTTCTTGTTACGTCTACAATTCATTTCTGAAAAAGACCGAGTAAACATTTCTTAAGATTTTATTAAGATATTATATAAATCATGCAGTTTTATCAAAATATGAATGTACAAATTATTATGAAATCTTTTTTCTTGAAATTCGTTAATCTATATTGTAATCTTTCGAAAACTTTAAAATATATTTAAAAAAATAAAACTCAATTAAAAAGAATTAGAATTAACGAAAAAATTTCAATAATTCTAACTAGTTTCGTTATTTTTAAATTTTAACCCTTCTTTGCATGATTTTTTCTTTATTGGTGAAATTAATCACGTTGATATAATTCATGTTCAAAATTAAAGGAAAAATGGTTAAAAAAATCTTAGTATATATTTATAGTATAAATTTAGCAAAAAACAATATGCTAAAAATTTCCATCATCATCCAAAATTAGATCATTAGCTTAGTACTAAATAGAAATAAAAGAGGAAAATAACAGAAATACGTGTTACAAACCTTTCTTCCACTCATTTTCAATTTTTTAGCAATAGAAACTCTAATATAATAAAACAAAATTATAAACGAAATCATACGTTTATTGCAACTACAACAAACAGCGGAATGAGACAACTTTAAGCTCGTTTTACTGATAATGACACTTGTTTATTTTTGACAGCTATGTTTCTTTCTATGCAATGGACATTAAAAAGGTATTCAAACACGATCAACTTAAAGTGAATTTGTTCTTTTATATAATTTTTGAGCATTATAGGTTATGATGGAAATTTTCACCATTATGTAAAGAAGGGTTAAACTGGATTGTTAATTGTATAGTAATTTTTGCTGTGTGAAAGACAAGCATTTTAATAAAGTCTTTTTGACTAAAATGTTTGTCTTACATGGAACTTTACGCAGTCTTATTTCAATGATATTTTTCTTTATTCTAGTGATAGAGCAGTGGGAAAAAGACGGCCATGAGTTGTGGAAACTGTTAGAACCTGTTGACAGCCTACATCCTGTGCAGGTATTTATTAATATAATTTTATATAAAAATGATGTAATCTCATTTTACATTTTATAAGCTTTGAAACGGGGTAAGGGAACTTATAGTGGTCATAAATTCCAAATTTTTTCTGGACAACTCCAAATATCCGTTAGAATTTAACATTATAAATTATGTTTAATTAATATTATTTCAAATATTGCATAAGTGTTCTAAAGATTACACATCTTCTGCACCTAAAAAGATTTCATTTTACTTCGTATTATGATGTCTATCTTTATTTTCCCTTCATTATTGAATAAACGTTATATACAAAATAAATACAATATAAAGAATAATGTCAGCAATTATTCCAATTTTCATTAAATCTAACGAGCACATAAATCAAATTTATAAATTTATTATTATGCTAGAAATCACATTCAAATTTCTCTTAAGATGTTTACCTTTATACTCATAGGGAAATTCAAATCATATACTAATATAGCTCTAATCATTGAAACTAAGTAAAAAAAATTTTATTCTCCAAATGCAAAGTTTTTAGTTCAAACGATTTTCAAATTGCAGGCTATGAATTAATTTTAATAAAATTTCGTGACCATCAACATTTTATAAAGGTATTTAATATTTCAAAGTAACACGAAAGATGTGTGCCAAATATCATTTCAAACCGTCTAGACACAGAACTGCATTATGTGTTCAATTTTGCTATAACTAGAAATACTTTAAAAGTGTAGTTAATACCTCGAAATAATAAGAATGTATTCCGAACTTTATTCGAATCAGTGAATGGCAATATATGCCCACATTTTGGACAGCTAGAAAATACTAATAAGTGTACTTATTACTTCAAAATAATTAAAAAACGTGTGAGAAATTTAATTCAAATCTATCATGACATCTATGAACTGTATTATATAAAATTGCATAAGGTTAAATTAGAGACATTCATTTTTGTGTACATAGATTTAATAATAAGAATATTTTTTTTTATTTTCAAGACTTTTATATTAAATTTATATATTTTTTTTCAGGAAGTACTACCTCTGATTACTGAATCAATGTGGTCTGAAATAGCTGAAAAATACCCTGAAGTATTGGGACAAATCAATCCCAACAATGCTCGAATAGCATCTCTCTTCGGGGACCAAGGAGGCCACTAAAAAAGAAATCATTCGCCTTGTATCTCATATGTATTATAATCTCAACATTATCATCTAAAAGAAGAATGAATACAAAAAGTTGTATTTAACTTCTCCATGTAAATAATTCCCCACATATGAACTTTAACTTGGCACTTGATAATCATTGCTGAAATATTTATTTCATACATTATCATCCTATTTTATTAAAGGTGTAAAAATTGTTGAATATGAAGCTACTTTTGAATTTTGAATTATATCACCAAATAATACTTAATTAAAGTTGTTTTATGAAATTGTGAATTTGTCTTCATTTCATATAAAGATTTTCGGCTGATTATAGTCAATTTTCGATGACTATAAATGTTAGATTCGCTGAAAAACATACAAATTACATAACTTTTAATCATATATTCAAAAAGAGAATATCAGTATGATAACATCCTAATTTTTCTTGAAATAATATCTAGTATTCTTTGCCACCAACGAATTACCTCTATTTTTCGTGTTAAATTTAGAAGATGCCGCGAAAATTCGAAATTAAAGAATGTTGACACACAGCTTAACATCCAGCTGTGTACCAACCTTCTGTTTGGTGATTCTTAATATTCAGATTTATCAAACACGTCGGTGAAAAGCTAAATATTTGGTTTTATTCTTATTTATTATTGGGACCATCAACATTTTTCAGATGCTGCTCTCTTTTAGTAACATATATACTTTATAGAATACTTACGGAGTGGGGTCTTTCAGTACTAATATAGAGATTATGTATAAGTCTGATCCTTATAAATATGTAATAAAAAAGCATAAAAAATTCAATTAAAATACAGAAATGAATATAGCTTGTTCTTTTAACAGATATTTTAATTCATATTATCTTTATAATTAAAGTAATAAATTTTAAGCAGAACACATAAAATTATGTCTTCAAGTAATTTTCAATTTAACAATAAATAATCATTACATTACTGTGATTCTAATTAAATTTCTTAATGATGATAATAATTATTAATTAATTTTCTGTAAAACGCTTAGATTATGATAAAAATTTCGATAGAGTATTTTAATATAAGAAACAGTTTTCAGATCAATTTTCTAATTCCAGATGAGGTCACTCAATCGTATATACTTATTTTCACATTTTACAACTACGTTTGTTTGGATGCATTATTATCTATAGAAATGGAAAAATTATTTCCTTTAGTTGGAAGTATAATTACTGCAGGAAAAGTTATCTTGGAGTTCAAGAACAAATAAATGTAGTTAGCTTAAATCCTTATTAATTTATCCTTTTTAGACAACAATTGTACATACTAACTAACTTTATCTGACAGAATAAAAATTACATCATTTAATAGGTAGAAATAAATAATAAGTAAAAATGAAGGGGAAAAGAAGTCAACAGATTGTGACATTCCTACGTGATTTGCATTAAGTTTTTTTTTAATCAAAGTGAAGACAAAAATTTGTCAAATAATATGAACATGGAAAAATAGATAAGCATAAAATTTTTTTATTATAATTTTGATATTAGATACGAGGTTATTACCACGTGTAAACATTAGCCATGGTGTGCAAAAAATGATCATTGAGCGACAAACCAAACTATGGGTAAACAAAATTATCTTTTTCATTCAAAAATAAAAATTTCCTTATATAGATGTCAAAAGTATTTCCATTATGAATAGAAAAATAATAGAGAATTAGCAATAAGTAAATAATGTTATAAAAACAGTATTTTAGAATTATCTGAATGAATTGTATTTCTAGAAATTTTGCTTTTTTCATGATTTCAATAAAGTGTAAGAGAAAAAAATTCTATATAATATAAAAAAATAGACAATATAATAAAATTTGATTTTGAATGTGTTTTATAAAAATTAAATATTTTCCAAAATATCATTTACTTAAAAAAGAAAATTTTTTATAAGTATAACAATTCTTCTTCACTTTTGTAACATTTTGGAAAATTTAAAGGTTCTGAAGAATAAAAAGATATCTAAATAAAATCTGATTGGATATCTCCTAGACATTTAATTACATTTGGATATCAAAATATCTCTGAGATATCTAATAAATGTCTAACGTATATCCAAAGGTTATCCAAACTACATTCAATAGATGTCACAATATCCAAATTTACATTAGACATCCATTTGCTGCGAGCCTTTGGATAACTGGTGGATATGGCGTAGATATATGGATATCGTGTGGATATCTCAGAGACAAAACGGTATCCAATAATATATCTACAAGATATCTTTTAGATGTTATGTGAATTTTCATGGTTGTTTGGGTTCGATGATAAAAAAACAGTGTTCAGAGTTAAGAAATAAATAAATATTTTTTTACTAAAACAGCAAAAGTTACAAATGATTTTAAAATATTAAATTTATATTTCTTTATATAATAAATGTAAAAATTATTCAGAAAAATGATAATTTTTCTTGATACTTATGATAAACAGTTTTGGTTAGAATCATAAGAAAATTTTATGACTAATATTAATATTTTTGACAAGAAAATGCTGGTTCATGTTAGATAGTGGCTGCAGGTGGGAGGTCATTCAAAAGAAATTTGTATTTTAACCTGTGATTAGTATAAGAAGAAATTAATAATCCTCTTCAAACCTTGAAAGCATCAGTTTCTTTATTTTCTTTTATAATCTGATTTTAAGGGAAGGAGTACCCAATAAATTATTTTTTATTCTATTGAACTAAAAGAGTTGACATCAGTATGACATTTGTTACATTTGCAAACTCTCTCAACAAAAAAATCCCGTCTATTTTACAACAATCTTTGAAACTCTTGCCTTAATTTGCAACAATGTTTGCTGTATAATTTTCAAAATTTTTTATCATTTAAAAGTTCGTTTTAAAAAGGTGTTTTAATTACCTCTTTATTTAAAGATCTAAGCTATATCATTAGACAAAATAATAAATGCCTCCCAAAAGAAATATTTCCTTCACAAAGCCGCCGGAGCCAGCATTCATTAAAAGAATGAAAGATGCTATTGGTTATCAAGAAGGACCTAATGTAGAAACAAAAGTAAGGTTTATTATAATTCAAACTAATATAAATAAATTCTTAGAAGATTTTCGCTTATATTTTTTAAAATGATGATTTTATTTTTTGTTCAATACTTATTATTTCGAAGCATCCTAAATTATAGTTGGCCAAATAACAGAATTATGATCGCCGAAAAACAGATGAATATAGCAAAATTTTGTAACTTTTTCTTTGCCAAAGAATCCATGAAAAGCAATTAATCACCATATATAGGTTGATGTTCGCGGCAATATTTAATCATACTGTATTATTGGGGAGATCCCCATTTTTTTATAAACGATATTTATAAGTTTTATTTTGCTCTTTAAAATTTGGATGAAAATGTGCTTTAGGTCCCCTCCTTGGCGCGTTTTCAAAATCATGTCGAAAATTCTACCGCTATTTCAAAGTGAAATTTAATTAGCGACCAATTAAAAGGCTAAAACAAACGAGTAATTATT
The DNA here is from genome assembly GCA_026290005.1 of Latrodectus geometricus. Lineage (NCBI taxonomy): Eukaryota > Metazoa > Arthropoda > Arachnida > Araneae > Theridiidae > Latrodectus > Latrodectus geometricus. The sequence continues at coordinate 164,644 of JAPDSC010102867.1, forward strand.
AAGCATGCGTGAGAAAACGCTTCAAATTCGTGAGTTGGCGAAGTAGGGGTCCTAAAGCGCAGATTAACCAAACTTTGTAAGTATCAGAAATGGTTTTTGATAACTCCAATATTTGTTTTGAAAAATTGTATTTGAGTGTTTAACCTTTTTTCACTGACAAATACTTGTAAATTCTATTTCATTTGTAGGTTAAATATCATCCTTTACGGTAGCTATACAGAATTTTTTATTTTTTTCGATTGTGTATATGCTATTGTAATTTTATTGTTTCTAGATTGTTGATTTTTGCATATTTTTTATTACATTTTGCCATTTCCTTTTACTTTCCATTGATTAGGAATTGCATATTAAGCTGCCTGTAGTAAATTTATTACAGGTAAAAGCCATCTATAAAATTAATATTTCATTGCCCTTTTTTTTTTGGTACCTACGTATCATCCGATCGACCATATCTGTGATAAACGTATATGTTGTTCAATGATGCCATTTAGCACCATATAAATTACAAATAAAGTTTTATCTATTTATTACAATGAAGATATAAGGAAACTACTTCTCTTTTCCTTCATACTATAAAATAATTAAAATTTTCAAAATTTGAGACATATTTTTATAGCAAAGAAAAATCAGCGGGATAATATATTAGTACCATTTTTCTGCTTGGTAATTTTTAGGAAAAGGTTTAGCCAATGGCTTTCCCCCTGCCCCTTTAAAATAATAAACTGCTGATATGTTTTATTATATGATCATTATATGAAAGTTAAAGAAGCATTTTGTTTTTAGTAACTTATAAATTCTGTTTATAAAAATATTTATTTCTTGAATACATGCCATTAAATAGAATTTTAATTAAGATAATTTTAAAAATTTATAGTTCTTTATTTTATAATTATGATTGATTTCTTAAATTTACATTGACTAGAATCAGTTTGAGAATCTTATCTATTGTTTAAAAATTTCAAGCATTTTTTTGTCACATATTTTTTCAAAATTTTGTTTACAATATTTTTAGAAAATTTAAATAGTTCTTAATATGTTTATTGTGTTTCTTATATATTGTTAAGGTTTGTGATTTAAGACCAAGGCAATTTTTTCCTATTTCTTACGTAGTTTTTATTGCTTTGAAGGAATTAATTTAAACTCATTAAATTGCTTACCAAATACGGTAAAATTCTAGGAGCCCCCACACCCCTGGTGACAATGTGAAAAAATAGTGCCAAGACAGAACAAAATGGTGAAATAAGAATTAAAGAAATGGTTATTATATCTAGTGTATGAAAGTAGGATTACCAAGACTGGTGAAATTTATTACCAACTAAAATTATTCATTCCAAGATATGGGCTCTGCTAGAATCCAACCTCAAATTCTGATACTTGTATCATTCTGAGCTTGGCACCTGAAAATCAATAAATTTTGTTACCTTGTTTGCAATGTTCAATTTTACCTCTATAGTTTGTTTCGCTTATGTGTTGCTTATGTCTTGTATCTCTGGATAATGTAAGATAAAATAAAATCCTCAATAAATTGGTCTTTTTCAGTTCTCTTTTACAGCTGCATAAAAAATGTTAATATCAAATGTTCAGAAACTGTTTTAAGTAATTTCAAAAAGTGTAGGACCTATCTAAGATTATTCAATTTTCGTTTAATTTTTGTTTAAAATAAAAAGACCAACTAAATGTCACTAGAATATAATACATTTATGCTTAGTAATTAGGCATAAAAAATTTCCCTCAGAATTTGAATTTTATCTTTATTCTTCAATATTAGAAAATAATATAATGTATCATTACTCTTTTGCAGTTAAGCCAGCTTTCCATCCTTTCAAATGGAAAAATAATGTAATAATCGAATATTAAAATTTCATGTGTTATTCAATGCAAATTTTATTTACAGGTTAATATAAAGTTTAATTGCACAGTTAACTGTGGTATTTAATTAATAAATTAAATGTCAAATTCAATACTGAAGGATCAAAATAATAACAGGTAATACTAATGGTATTTGTACTTTTGCTTATGAGAGTGAAAACATCGTTATCTAAAGTACTGTTTTCTTCGTTTCTACATTCCCTGAATTTTTTCAGCTTTTTTGGAAACTAGATTTTACTGCATAGAATCTAGTTTTTTTAAACTTATTTGTAATTATTGAAATTTTTTTTTGATTACTTACAAAATTATTCTTGCATTATAGGATAATAAAGTAAGAGGTATTCTTATTATCATCCCTTACTTTTCGCAAGTTCTCAAACTAAGCAATCCACTTACTACAAAGTTTAAAGCTCTTACTATAATACTTATTATTTAAAAATTCTTTAAGTTTAAAATCATTATAAATAATTCTGGTACTTTTCTTTTATCTATCTATATCATTATAAAATTTCTTATGAAAAACAGACCTACACAAGAAAAATTATTAAAAAAAACATATTATTAGTTGCCATGTGTTTTTATATCATATTAATAGTTCTTATTATGGTATTAGGTGAAGCATGCATTTTGTAATTTACTTTGGTTGAAGTTAAAGGTCAAATAAAGGTACCATATCTGTTTCAACCATATGTTAATCAATAAGCTATGATTATAGAATAGTGAATGGTTTGTACTATCTAATTTGCTTATACCAACAAAAGTTTTGTTTATATATGTTTGTTTTTTTTAAAAAAATATTTTTAAAGTTTGCAATCTCTTAGTGATTGCAAATAGTTCTAATTTCAATTTCTTTATTTAAAATTTGAATGCATATCATTGTGAGCTAAATTTTTTTATGATTACTTAATTTAATGTGCGTACTTATCTTCCTCATTTTATGTCCATACTTTATAATTCTAAATATCTTTTTTTTTTTGTTAGGGAGCTTAGTGATTTTAAAATATAGAATAGGCGTTTCCTTAATTAAAATATCTAATTATGTGATGAAGGGCATAAAAAACTTGTTTTATATTGTCTTACTATTATAGTTTGAAAAGTACAAAATTCTGAGATAGAATATATAGTATAAAAATTATTGGGGGGGAAAAATTACATCAGAGTTGAAAATCCGAAAGAGTTTATTGATTCTCTCTAGGAATAGTAAAATATATTAATTAACTAATAAAAATTATCCTTTTATACCAGTGTAAATTATCTTGGTGTTTAGAGATTTATTGTAGTGATATTTTAAATGTTTTTTTTTTTTTTTTTTTTTTTTTAACTGAATATTTAGAGCTGTCTTTTAATTTAACTGTTTGTAGTTTTTTATTATCATCTTGAATGTGGTTGATTGTAGTGATTCACAAACTTTTAAACTATAGATTTTATATTCAGAAAATCTCTATTGAGTTATAAATAGACTAAAACTATTTCAAATGTTTTTATGTTCCTATGTTTTATAATGCAAAAGTAAGTAAAAATGTTACAAATTCTCTATTCCTCAAATTCAGTAATTAATAAATAGTTAATCTGAGTAAAAAATTAAAATTAATTTAACTTTAAGGTTTCATTACTTGAAAAAAAGGATTATTTTCAATATTACTAATTGTTTTAAAAAATATTTAGTTATGAGTGTTTTGCTAAAGTTTTCTTAATTCAACTATTGTGCTTGTACACAATATATGTATTGTTTTATCTATCTATTTATTCATTTTTATATTGTAAAGTTAAAAGATATCCTATTTTTTTTATTTAATATACAGTATCCTATTTCTTTTTTTCCCCCCTCATAAAATTGAATAAGTTTCTACATTCTTTACATTAAAATAACTTAATATACATTTATACATTTCTGATTTTTAATTATTGTGTTTTTTAAAGACACAGTATGAGGCTTATGATGATGATGATGCGACAGAGAAAGATGATGAAAAGCCTGTTGTAGTAGTTTTAAATCCAGGAGATTTAGCTGAAGAAGAAGTTGCTGCCATTACGGAAAAAGGTTAGTATTTACTTTAATTAGTGTTAATCTTTTATGGTTAAAAAATCATAAAAAATATCTGATTTGAATTGTACCAAATTATTTTCTTAGTGTTATATTTAAATGAGAAAATCCAAGACAGTCTATATTTTGGTAAAAAAAAATTTTTTTTAACAAATTCTTCAGTATCGTTACTCTTGAATGCTATTTTTTGACATTTGTTTTTGAACTGGAAAATTTTGTAAATAAAAGAAAAAAAATAATTAATTACAAAATATTAACCAAATTTTTTGGATTCATTTCATTCACATGTGTAATAAATTAAATAAAAAAATAATGAATTGAACTAATAAAGAATAAAGCATTTAAATTTTAAAAAATGGGATTAAGTTTATAATTTAGCACAATTACTTCATGTGTAAGAAAAATGTATAAAAAATTCAATAGACATAGATTCATTTATAAATAGTTGGAAACTTAATATTAGTTCAGTTACAAAACAGTTATTTAAAAGCCATTTTTTTCTAATTTAGTTTATATGAAAAAAAATGTAAATTTATTAACAAATATTATTATTTTTTTAGACTGTTTTGGTTAAAATGACATTGTAAAATGTAATATTTTAAGTTGTAAAAGAAACATTTCCATTTTTGGCCAATCAGAGTTTTCTTACCATTTCCTTAATATCAATAATAAATATAATTTTTTCCTTTTTTTCTATTCTCTTTAACTTTAGACTGTCTCATTACATCCTATTTTTTATATTTGTCTATAATGGGTTGTATAGATAGTTATTAAATAAACATCTGAATTGTTAAAAATAAATTATTGACAAAAACCACTTTGCAATCATCATCAACAGAAAGTAATCAACATTTTCGGGAAGAGAACCACTCTGAAAAAAATATTATGATTTTCATATAAACTTTAACCAATAAAAAATATAGAAATGTGAAAAATATTGTTTGTAACTGCTTATGGGATTTGTATGTAAAAAATTTTCATACAAGTCTAAGTAGGATTTAAAAATAATAAAAAAAATAAAAGATCAAATCTAGTTCAAATAGGATGAAACAATTTAAAAATCTCATTTTGAGAAGCTTTTACTAAACCTTTAATTAAAGTAAATAAAAAATAAATGGTATATCATTAGTATATCAGTCACTTTTTCAGTGAATTGTTTTAAAAGAAAATGGTTTGTCGTAATTATTCCATGATGTATGAAATTGCAAATGCATTTTTAATACTAAATTAGTAAAAATGATTAACATCTGTTGTTTTATTAAAGTTAAAATTTTATGTATTCTTACTAATAAATTATTTCTTCTGATACAAAATACTTTGTACAGATAAGAAAATAGTGTTTTCTAAACCTGAGAAAAAGGAGGCAGGAGACAAGAATGCTTTAGACTTTTCTTCAAAGAAAACAGATTTACAGAAAAAAATTAACTCACATAAGGAAAAAACAGAAAAAGTTAAAAACTCTAGCCTTTTATCTTTTGATGAAGATGAAGATTACTGATTTGTATATAATAACGTGCTTTGAATCTTGTGTAAATATTTCAATTTTATTACAAATGAACTTCAATGCAAGTTAATTTTATTTATTTTTTTCTCATCTTTAGTTTCGCAAAAAAACTCTTCATCATCTTGATTTTTTTTTTTTATTGTTGTTTTTATTTAAGTAAGCATTTTTTCTGATCTATAAATTCTGCCCTTTTTTTACGAGATTCTAAATTTCTTATAAAATGTTCTTTACGTATTCTAAAACTGTACAAAAAATTTATCTTGTATATTAATAAAATATATTAATCAAAGATATTAAAATCATGATTTTATAAAGTTTGATTTTTTAAAATGCCTTATATTATTTTAATGTAATTCAGAATACTGAGTTGTTTTGAACTTATAGCCAAAAAATTTTTTTTAAATAAATTGTGGTTTAGATGGAAAAGTAGTTCACATTCTTTCCCATCAGTCCAAAAAATTAGACAGTTGGTTGAAAGGATTTTAAGTTTCTTCCTTACAACACATTATGCCACCCACTATCTATTTGATGTCTTCTCATATGGTAACATGTTGCAAAAACTATAGACTTCACATTATATAGTGTCAAAAAATGTGTAATACTTGTATTGACAAAAATACAAATATATGTATTTTTTTAATTTAGAATTTTAAGTGCATTTCAAGTCTACTTTTTACTTGCACATTTGTGGGGTTTTGAGCTTTGAAGTTTCCAATACTACCTCCCTTGTGACATAAATATTTATTATCTTTGAAAAGTCTTATAAAATGATTCTAGAATTCAAATATCAATGAATGCATAAAGAAACTGAAACAGCCGAACAACAGAAACTGTCAGTTGTTAAGTGTCATTAATTAAACTGATTTTGATACCATGTGGGTCAAAATCAGTTCTAATTGCTTTAAAAGGTCAGCATTTTATTTTAATAAAATAATTTTGGGCTCATCATGGTCTAGTGTAAGTTTGTGGTCTCCCATAGTTGGATTCCATGTTTTTCACCCTATCCACTATTGAACAATCAGAGATGTCTTCTGTTGTTATTTTCTAAATGCTCACCCACTGAGATGAGTACTTGGGAATCTTTTGGGTTTTTTTCCTTGAATAGACGCTCTATGTATAAAAGGCATCCTAGAAGCCAAGCATGTTAGATATTATAAAAAGGCTATGATCAAATCTCGGCTATTAGGTTATGCATTATGAGTTGTAAAATGAATTGGCTTAAATAAATTATTATTATCTTAAATAGAACGATTAAAATCATGATTTTTATCTTGTTGCTTAAAATATAAACCTTCTCTAAGATACTATGAAATTTCCATAATTTTTTTTCTAATGACATTATAAATGCTGTAAAAAAGAATTGTGTATGTATGTTGATAATTAAAATGTTATAAATTTAATGCATGTTTTGAAATGATATTGATATAAATAAATTATTGAATTTCAAATCAAGAGTAGTGGAATTATTTTCTCCTATTGTAACATAACACAACTATGTTAAAAACAAATCTGCAGTAAAAATGCCAGCTTGTTATCAAAAATATTAATATTATCCAATTTCCTTATGGTCTTATACTCTGCATTTCAAATCATTTCTATAATTGTTTATTATATATGCATGCATATATACATACAATATAATTAGTAAATTGATATGCAAAGTATTTTTGACGAATAATTTCTCTACGCATTAACTTTTCCCATGAGTATGAATTCAGAATACATACATTTTTCAGAAATATAAAGCTTCTTTATTTCTTAACTTTAGAACGCAACATTTTAAAATTTTTTTTTGCCTAATGGTAAGATCAGTTTTCAGACTAGAAGGGCCTGAATTCAATTGTAATCATTGGTGTTCAATAAAAGATATTGCATTTGTGCTTTCTGCATGCTCGTGTATTGGGGTAGATGCTTAAAATATTTTCATTTTCTAAAATTTAAAAAAAATTTGCTCTAAAGATATTGTAAGCAAACTTAAACCAAAAAGTGCTAATGCTATAAAATTTAAAAGAATATTACAAGGAAATAAAAATACTTTTAATACATTTTCTGACATATTGTATTGTTTTAACATTAATTTTGTATTGGTTTCGTGTTACATTTCTACTCGATTAAAACTGATAAATTTGCTTTGTAATTTTGAAACATGTTCCAATGATTTAATCAAAACAGGAAATGACATCTTACTATTCAAACTTCCTCACTATACCTACATAGGCTCTTTAAATATGAATATTTTAATGCATATAAGCTTTTTCAATAATTTTATGTTGTACTTTTTATGTCAAATTCATTTTGTTCCTGACAAGAGGCTGATATTTTATACTTAGCCGCCTCAGGGTATTTTAATTATGTTATTTTATTAGAAGTTACATGAAATACTCTGGATAAATTTCAGAAGATGAATGATTTCTGAAACTTCAAAGCATTTCCTAATATCGTAAACTAGTTTCATTCAACAAAACGTTTTTTTATTTTATTTTATTTTACGGAGAAACTTGATAATTATCTGAAAAAATGTCTCCGTTCTTCAGCTTTTTAAAAATTTAATAAATCAGCTAATCCGTCTGTTCAACAAATCTGCTTTTCTGAGTCTAATAAGATAACCACAAAGCATGTGGGAACGTTTTGCCTATGTAAATCACTGATCCATCATTGATCGAGTCAATGCTCTCTCGTTGAAGAAAGGCTTCACACATCTTCGATAACATCACATAGAGAGTGCGGGCAATTTTCCCTTTGTGAATATCTTTGCGAATAAAATAATTGTTTATCAATTGAAAGGACAACTTATAAGTGACGAGTAAAAATATCTAGTTCTTTTAATTATTTTATCAAAATAATGTATTTGGCAATAGAATTTTTTTCTACTATATATATATATATATATATAATTATCATTTAGTATATATATGAATAAAAATTATCGTTTTATTTCAAACCTAATTCTACTTACGTGAAATATTTAATTTTTAAGAATTTGTAGTTCTTTATCCTCATAATTTTTTAATTTTAATGTAAATTGTAAAATAATAACTGGCAAACATTATTTTATAGATATTTGAAAAATACTTTGAACAGTTAACAATTATTTTAATACAGTAAATAATGGTTTAAACAGTTGACAATAATTAAAAAATATCCCATAATTATTTAGATTTTTTAAATACCAATAAATTCTAACTTCCTCGCAGTTCATATGCATGTTGTCAGTTTCCACACTGTTCGTCGATAGTGTGCGATACACATAATTTGCCTTGCCACATTTGCATGTCACGTTTTATTACGTTAAAATAAGTTTTAGGTAGCTTTCGAAAAGGTCATTCGTCATTCAAAATCAATACAAAGGAAATATATTTTTTAAAGCCTTGTAAAATTTTGCTTTTGCTGATGGTATTGGCATTGTAGAGAGAACATCTGCTGATTAGAAACGCTTTTCTAATCCTTGAAACAGAGGCAAGTAAAATGCTTCTTAGTCAATCAGGAAAAAATCTAAATATATACAAGCAATGCACTAAGATAATAGACTGATACCCATCTACAAATAAGTACATGTAAATTTGAAAATGTTGATAGTTTTACATATTTGGGCTCTGAGGTTAACATTAATAAAGTCACATCTGAAAATCAGAGGTAAATCAATTCTGCCAACAGATGCTTTTATGGGTTAAAGAAGTATCCAAACTTAATTAAAAGAAAGAATACTTATATAAATTTCTAGTCAGACCTATACTTTTTCATCAGAAACGTGTAAAAATCATACAAAAAGACGAAAATACTTTGTAATCTTTAAACGGCGTATACCAAAAGCCATTTTTAAAGGTATAAAAGTTTATTACTTATGGCACAGGCGCTCAAATTTAGAATTCTATCATGCCCTCAGAGAACCTAGTATCCTCTTTCAATCCAATAGGAATGGAACCCTTTTGTGGGATCAACATGAAGACTACAAGGAATGCCATTCAAAAATGGGAAAAACAGGAGATGAACAAAGTTTGGCGTGACTCTCCTGGACAGAAACATGCAAAAAGCACAGGCCCGGCGCTAGCAGCTTCGCCGCCCCGGGCAAAGAGGTAAAATGCCGCCCCTTTATAACAAAAATTAAAAGAGATAACCTAAACCCTTTCCACGATTAATAGTAAAATAAAACGAGTAAAAAATTGCAATCATCAGCAATGTTGAAGTTTTGATTAGCAAAAAAATACTAATTTATTTATTTATGTTTTTGGCACTAAATTAAAATTAGGATTGTGCAGAAAAAAAGGAAAGAGTAATTTCTGGTACATAATTATAAAATACAGAACAGATATTTTATAAAAAATAAAACAAATTATAAAACCACTAAATATTAAAACTTTATTACATATTAAAAATACATTTAATCCGAGAGTTGAAATTAAAAGTGTTTTTTTCTCACTTTTAATTCTGAAAATTGTTTTATAATTTCCTTAACATTAATTTTTTCAGCCAGGTCATATTCGACGGCTATTGTTGTTAAGCCGTTTAGTCGATCCTCGGTAGTTGTGGAAAGTAAAAAATTTTTAATTAATTTTAATTTGGAGATACTCCTTTCTCCACTTGCCACACTTATTTGGAGAGTCAGCAGTATTCTTAAAACTATACCAAGATTAGGAGCAAAATCCAGGTTCGATATGAATTTTAAACTCTCAACTGGACTTTCTTTTCTGTTTAGCAAAGACAAAACAGCTACTATCTCGTCTGCCAAGTCAAGCGCGTTTATATCGAATGAATTCCCATCAATCAACACTGTTTCTAAATCTTTACAATACTTTATAATGTCATTTTGAGGAATATCTTTTAAATCAGAAATATTGTATATAAATTGGAAATAGTTGCTGTGGGTACTGATCAAATCAAACCTGGATTCAAGTGCATTGATAGCTTTATCTAATGTAAAAAAAAATAAAATTCTGCCTTATATTTCAAAGCAGGATCTTCTATTGGATCATCTTTTGCCTCATAGTCGAAATTAACATTCCTTCTTCGAACTCTATGACGTGGCTGGGTGAGCTCAAAATTAGCTGGTATGCCAATTTCGTTTGCGAGTTGTCGAGCATCGCAAAGCATTCCATTAAAGGCTCTGTCCGATCTAAGATCCTTGAAAAAATCTTTACAATTTTTCAAGAGCTCCATAGCAGATGGTAAATCAATAGTCTTTTGTCTGCAAGAGCTTACTTATAGGATTGATACAATTTAAGATTTTGTACCAAATTACAGTGCAGTATAAGAATTTAAATTGCTTAACACAACTTAATAGTCCAGAAGCCTCAACTCTTATAGAGTTGTCAACCTCCGAGTTTTTGCAAACAGCAAGTAAAGCATCGTATATCCCTCCTAATTGATACCTTAGTGGTTTCAATGCATCTATTCGGCTTTCCCAACGAGTATCACTTAGAGGTTTCAAAGTAAGTCCGGAAACATATTTTAATAATATGGTCCATCAAAACGTTGATGAGGAAAAAAACAGATATATTTTTTGGACTATATTAAAAAAATTGGCGGCTTCGAAAAATGCTTTTGCCACGTCATTAACTACCAAGTTTAATGAGTGACTGCTACATGGATGGTAAAATGCTCTTGGATTTAACGCATTTATGCCAGATTGCACTCCCGATTTACTGCCTCTCATGTTGGCCCCATTATCGTAAGCCTGTCCTCTCATATCCTGCAAATTCAATCCCAATGTTTCAAGTCTTTTAAGTATTAGAGCTGAAAGTTCATATCCAGACGATCTTTCAACCGGAAGAAAGCCTAAAAAGCTTTCATTTATTTTAATGGAAACCTCCTTGGGATTGGACTTGTCAATGGATACATACCTTACTAAAACTGTCATTTGCTCGGTCTTGCTGATATCAGGAGTGCAATCTAGAATTATTGAATAATATTTAGATTTTTTTAATATCAGTAATAATATGAGATGTTATATTTTCAGCTAAAAGAATAATCATTTCATTTTGAATTTCTTTTCCGAGATAGTGCACTTTAACTTCTTTTTTAAGCCCTCTGCGGATATACTCCTCTCTGGCAGGAGTCATGGAGTATGCAGGTCACTAACAAACTGCGTGCCATATTCCCATCTTTCATTCCATCATCAGTTTTACCGTTACGAAGAGCAGATGTCAGATTGACTTGCCTTCGTATCGGACACACACGTTTCACACACAGACATTTGTTTTTAAGTGAATTAAATCCATGGTGTGAAACATGTGATGTACCATATACTGTATCTCATATTTTAATATCATGCCCTGATTTTAACGTTTACCGTTTTAAATATTTTACAACTGACCTTTTAACTATGTATGATTTGTTGGGGGAATCACTCCACCGAAACTTTTTTGCCTTTTTAAGGGAAATTGGTTTCCTTGCTTTTATTTAAATTGTATTAATGTTCATTTTACTTCTATTTATATTTTCCCAGATTTTAATGTAAATTTATACATTTATTTTTGTGTTTTAAACTTTTAATGTTGAGTTTGGGTTTTCTTTAAAACTTATATATTTTCTTTAAAGCTTATTTTTTGGCGCAGCTTGTCCTCTTTTGGACCTTGCGCCACAAAGCCCAACCAACAAACAAACAAGCGGATATGCTCTTCCATTACTGGATCAAACTGAGCAAGTAATTGAATAATTTGTAAAAAATTACCGTTAATGAAATCGTAAAGTTTGTCACTTGTACCTCGGAGAGCTTAGCAATTTTGAGCAAGCATTTTTATTGTTGAAACAATTCGTAGAAGCACCTCGCCCCAATAATATATTTCTGCGGTAATAAGTCTTTGTGAATGACTGTCAATCGTTTTAGAGTACTGTATTCTTTGACTTAATTCAATCCAAGACTTTTGACTTTCGATTTGTTTTTTAGAGGTTTCATGTTGATTTAAAGTCTTAGCGAGGTGCTTCCAATCTTTAAAACTTCCAATAGAAAGGGAACTTAAAGTAGGACCAAAAAGTTTGCAGCAAAAGCAATAAACACAGTCTTTAGTAGTTATATAAACTAACCAGTTACGCATGACTTTTTCGTCATTTTTCATATTTCTCAAATAATGAAGAGCGCTAAATCTTCGACCGGTATAATTATACGGAAAACTGTATTCTTTTAATGGTTGAGGAAGTCCTTTTACCAAAAAATATATTTCTGCTTTTGATAAGCTAGTTGGCCAGGAACTCGGATCTGAATTTATTCTTGTACCAAGTGCCTCTTTTTTAGATATCCATGGAGTAGGTTCAGTTCACGGCCTTGGAGTATAGCATGGGTCAAAACTCAATTATTTTAGAAATAGAAAATGTTTAAAAGTTTGAGAAATTTAATTTTAGGGCCAATTTGCCGCCCCCTAAGGTTGCCGCCCCGGGCAGGGGCCCGGCTTGCCCACCCCTAGCGCCGGCCCTGAAAAAGCATGATTTTCAACTCATCTGAGAAAATTGCATCTGAAATTCTTAGACTCCCAAGATTGAAGACTCAAGCAATTGTAGGCTTCATTACTGGGCACTATCATTTCAGGAAACACCTTCATACAATGGGGCTTTTTCAACAAGAACCAATTTGTCGGAAATGCCACGCAGGGGTAGAATCAGCTCATCATATCCTATATGAGAGTGATGCTCTTGCCCTTACAAGATTCACTACTTTAGGTAATCCATATCCTAAAGAGTTACATCTAAACTCCATTGAGGGCCTATCAGACTTTATAAACAAAGTAGGTGACCCAAGACAATGGAACTAGGAAAAAATTGGGTTTGGAACATGGTACAAAATGCAACAATGCAGAGGTGCCACATATCTGACAAGCTCAAGAGAAGAAGAAGAAGAACCTAGTATCATCAAATGTATGAAAGTTTAAAAAATTGAATGGATGTTCATTAGAAACAATAAAAAACGTTCAACAGGGATAATATTCTTGACCAGGCATTCTGGAATAAGAACTAGAGGTCGATCGAATATTAGATGAGTTAACTGTCTATTAAAGGATTTCTCCATTTTAAGAGTGATCAACTGAAAGACCATGACCGAAAATTGTGAGGCCTGGAGGAAAATTCTTAAGAATGTCCGGTGTCACCCAAAACTGTCGAGCACACTGAAGAGGAGTAGTTTATTCCAATACATTTTCCGCTGTCTATTTCTACCAACCGCTTATAATGAAGTAGGGTCAAGTGATGAGATATCAACATCTGACCTAGCGTTCGGATGGCAGGGTCTGGCATCTGGAGAGCGTCTCCTACCAGAATGCATTGTGCCAATAGTCAAGTTCAGCGGAGGTGGAATTATGGTCTGGAATGTTTCTCCTGGTATGGGCTGGGACCCCATTCATAGTACACCGATGCTAACTGCACTATTCTGGATGACAATGTGCTTCTTACGTTGTGGCAGTTTTACGGGTTGGACTCCTGTTACTTTCAGGACGACAATTCCAGTTGTCATGTTTCGAGGTTAACCAAAGCTTGGTATGGTGCCAATGGACATCGAATGGACTGGCCTGCCCAGAGCCCAGACCTGAACCCTATCGATAACCTCTGGGACGAGTTGGATCGCCAAATTAAGAGGTGCACTACCCATCCAAAATAACTGAAGGATCTTGTATGTCTACTCAAACCACTAGCTATAGTACAAAGACTTGTAGAAAGTATGCCCCTGAGGGTTCACGCTGTAATTGCTTCTCGTGGAGGCTGTACCAGCTATTGATTTTGAATAAAGTTAGTTTTTCTGTTTTATCACAGGCGTCCAAATACTTATTGGTAGACACTGAATAAATTCTGATATGAGAATGATAATTGATCATTGACTCTGTAATCCCATAAACGTAATTTAAATCTTTTGTATAGATACTATTTGAACATCAGAAACATGAAGTGTCTCATAAAAATATCAAAGGTTAATCTCCGGAGGTTGTGATACTCAATAATAGATCCCATTCATCAAATACATTTCTTTAGATCAGGGGTGGCTGAGACGTAGACCAGGGTTGACTGGTCGACCAGGAAGGCACTTTAGGTAATGCGCAAGACCATCCCAATAATGACTTAGATATTTTGTTTGAAAGAAGATTCTCTGACTTAATTAGGTTAGAAGAAATACTCAATTTTATGATATTTCGATTTAATGAAAATGTCAACATTGATGGAGTATCTGAAAAAATAAGACATTCAATAGATAACACATCAGTCACGGTCGAGGAAGAAATTATTAAATTAAGGTGCGATATATTTCTTAAATCCAGAGCATCTAGCAATACTGATTTTTGGAAATTAATTTCTAAGCAAACGTTTCTAAATATTTACAATTTTGTGAACTCATACTTTGGATCGACGTATCTTTGCGAAACTGCTTTTTCAACCATGAACGCCATAAAAACCAAATATCGGTTGCGTTTAACCGAGGAACATTTAATTTCGCGTTTACGCATTGCAATAAGCTCGTACCAGCCACAATCTGATAAACTTGTCGCAGATATACAGTGCCAAATTTCAACTAAACGAAGTGAATAGGTTGGTCAATTTCTGATGTATGAATACTTTGATTATTTTCGCCAGTAAATTTTTATTCTGTAAATATTAATTTTTTTTAGAAAAATTAAATAATTTACCATTTTTTCTTGTTACCGAAAATAAATAATAAACATGTACATTACATTAATTTAGCTCTGCCATTAGTAGACCGCCTTAGATTTTTTAAATGTGGAGTAGACCACGGATCCCAAAGGTTTGGTCACCCTGCTTTAGATGATTCTCACTCGAATATAATACTTACAAATTATGTTAATCTGAAAATGAAAAGCCGGCTAAAAATCTGAAATGTTTCTGATCTACCTACTGATCTGAAAGGCCTTATAATCAAAGCTTACTGGCTACTGTTTTGTTAGCCAATCTAGTGTTGAAATTTGTATCACAATTGGTTTCTTTTTGAAGGCACTGATTTCTTTTCGTCTATTTTCAATGTGATGTTCACATGTGAGGCATTTGTTTGATGTGAGTGCCATCTTTGTGTGATACAAAATCATTACACATGAGTTTTATCTCATATTCATGCTTACAAGTTTTCATGATAACTGTGACTCAGAAGTTATTTATAATAATTTGGAGTGTTTGGTTTTCTTCCTTTTAAAACGTCCTTGTTAGGCATCTTTCTTTTTTACTTTCTATGCAAGGAAAGCACTGAAATGTAATAAAAGGACAAGGATGTCGAAATAATAAAAGGATAAGCCAAAATCACCGAAAAACTTCTATTCATTCTGTAGCATTATTTTATTTTTGCTACCGCTTATTAAAAATCTTATTTATATATTTTTTTGTCTTTTTGCTTAATTAGGGTTTTTACAACGAATAAAAGTTGAATTATTTATGACATTTCAACAATAGCAATTATTATAAAAATAATTTATTGAAACATGTCACCTGAATACATTGCATACCATTATTTTTAGTATAAAAGAACTTTTTGATAGACTGTCATATCCCACATTGATTGCTGATTTCTATACTAAAAAGAGGTCTTTTACGCAAGAAGCCCCGTATTTTAAAGGCCATACGCTGAAGCTCTCCGCTGCTGATTGCTCATATTTCGTACAGTAAATTAAATATCCATCATTGTTACTAGATTTTTAATAGTGAAATTTTGAGGTTAGTAATTTATATAAATATATTATGTTATTGCTTTCAAAAATTTTTCCATGTTTTTTTCTAATTCATTCAGAAATTCTAAAATATTTTTCTTTGGCAATTTTTTATGTCTGTTTTTATTATATGCTGATTCACATACTGACGGGAAGGCTGCCATGTCCGGATTAAGCCCCTATTACATTAGAGTTGCCGATATTTCATTTTAAAAGCTTAATGCTGTCACTTTAAAAGCTTATAATCACTTTAAAAGCTTAATGCTGAGTGTCATGTGACCAGTTTTTCAACATTTCATCACACTGGATTATCATCACATTTATTAATAAGTATTTCGTACTGTTTCCCAAAGTTACGACATTTTCGTTATTTTTCTTCAATATGACCTATAAATATGTTTAGTATAAAACCGTAAAAGTATTTACCCATGTAAATTTATCCTGTTACAGAAGTTGGCATAAGCATGAAGATTTGATAGCATAAGAAGAAATTGAAAAGAAAACAAACAAACCGTCGGCCGAATTTGGTCTGCTCGGGTTGAAATATTTTTTTATATATTGTATATAAGTTAATTTTTTTTAAAATTGTTACACAATGGCTCATGAATGGTAAAAATCTCCTCCTATTTTAAAATATCGTTTTTTAATAATTCTTGCAAAATAATTTATAACACTTTTTTAGTTTTAGACACTCCCCCATTGCTATTAAAAATCATATTTTGTTGCATATTTAAATCGTCAAACACATAAACTTTACAAGACGTATAAAATTTATTCATCTAAGTCAGCTATTGAATTTCGAAAATTTTTTGTCATTTTATTTAATTTTGAAAATTTAATTTATGTATGTATACACACAGTATCCCCCGATCATACGGCTTAATCTGTCAAAATGGTAGTCCGGACAACTAAAAAGAATTATAGAGTGGAGTTGTATAGGCTTATTTTTATGTTCACCAATATCATAAGACAGCTTTTATATCAAAAATCACTGTTATTATGTATTTTCTCACTAATTAGCCGAGCTGTCAACCAAATGGTTACCATTTCAACTTTCAATTTAATAATTCGTAGGCTCAACTCTCACCTTGGATTTATATGTTTATGGTGTCCCAGTTTAATTACCTTTCGTATGCAACAAGTTACTATTGAACTACATATAAACCAAACGGTTAATTCCTAGTGAACGGTACGCTCCTTGTACGATACGCATATATACAACGGTACGCATACATACAATTATTAATTAATTGTATATAATATTGTATAAAATTATATTATTTCTATAAAATAATATAATTTTATATTATATAATTATATTAATTTTATATTGTATAATTATATTAATTGTATAAAAACAGCGTACCGTACACTGGGATACAGCCAACCAAACCATTTCCTAATGAATTCTAAGGCTTCCATAAGCCACACAAAATTTGAATGCTGTCATAGTCCAGGGAATCATAGGAGCAAGTTGCCTGTAATGTATCAAGATAAAATAGAAGATCCTATACTAGTAATTTATCTACTCCACAGCATGTTTCAAGAATGTTTAATAAAAAAATAAAAAGGCTATAAGCCATTCACATTTATTCTGTTTTCTTTGTTTCCATTAATTAAGTTAGGCAAATATAAATTTAGTGTTACTAAAATTAAATGCTTGAAACACAAAGAAAACATTAATGTAAATAGTCGGCGTAATTCCTAAGAAAATTGATTGAAACTGTTTTTCACTGATAAATAGTGCTATAGAAATGAAAATTTTTGTTTAAAAACATTAATTAAAGCTTTTATTTAAAAACTGTAAGTTTTAACTTTTATTTTAAGATAAAAGTCAAAACTTACTGTTTTTAAATAAAAGCTTTAATAGATGATTGCTTCTGCATTTTAGTGCTCTTTCGTGAAACAATGTCTTTCCTTTATACAAACAGATAACAGCTAAAACTGCTTCATCCGACTGACTGATGTACTTCAATGTTGATTCAGTTCTCTTGAACTTTTCTGAATATGAGATGTTTTTCGTATCATCTAAGGATTCTTACTCTTCTTGTTTCACTATTTCTATAATTTTGGTGTTAATTATTTTATGCACTTCATCATTTGTTATACATTCTATAATGTTCTCTGTAGTAATATTTTCACAGCCTAGCCCTTTTCCCAACAATACGAAAAGTATAGTATTTCCATCTTCTATTTCAATTTCACTCATTGATTCAGAGTTGGAATGTCCACCTTCAGGGTCCAAAAGAATTTCTCAAAACCTCACAAATGCTATGCTTGAAATCTTTTCCTATACTTCCAATGACAATTTTGTGACACTTATCATGTCTCTTTTTCTCATAGTATTTATCAACTTTTTATTTTTTATTAGTTGCTGATATTTTTAAATAGAAAATGCTGGTGATTTTTTTTCTTTAGCTGTTCAAGGATTCCTTGGAATCATGGACTGATATAAAGTGATAAAAATAAAGTTTTTATGTCCCTATTTGCAAGTTTATCAGTGGCTGGATGTGAGAATGCATTGTTTAGAATTATCAGAACTTTTTTAGCCAAATTGTTGTTTTCAGGATGTTTTTCTACAGTTGGTACAAATTTATTTTAAAATCAGGTTGGAAAATTTCTGAATTCATGGTTTTTCTTTATGTATTTAATATTGGAGTAGTGATTCCACTCATTTTTTATTTTATAAAAGTTCTTAATGTTTTACATTTTTTTTTATTAATGTCAACTTAAGCTCATTGATTACTTGCTGCGAGTCAAAATGGAGAGTTGCTTTTTGCTTTTCTTGTACCTTTGTGTAGTGACTTCTTGAAATCAGTGAAAGTGATTTCAAGAAATTTATTAGTGAAAGTGTTTTTGCAGGGAATACTTAATAATTCAAACCTGTTTCATTGCAATTATAATTGCTTCCCAGAAATATTTTCTTTCTGGAAGCTTAAAAAGATGATCTTTAAACACAGGTACAGCCTTTTCTTTAACATGAATGTGAGATGAGATTAAGTAATGCTAATATCTGGTATCTTGAGAATGTTAAATCATTTTTTCCAATGATTTAACTGTCCATCATTGGTACAAAGTTCTATATCTTGCTATTCAATTTTTAATTTAAATTCTAAAACTTATATTCGTACATTTATAAGATACATTTGGTTAGTTAGAAATGCATCTTTTCTTCTTAAGTGTTCATGCCATGAACACTTAAGCTCTTATGACTTGCGTATCAGAATAGTTTTCCTTACTTTTATTCCATTTCCTCTAGCTTATGTAACATATTACTTTTCAATTTTTCCTTGATTCTTTCCAGTCCTCCACTAAACTTTTCATAATTCTTAACTCTGAAGCTATATTTTTTTGTTATGCCAGAGTACTCATTGCATAGCATATTATTTCTTCCCTATAGTCCCTGTAATTTTTTCTCTACAACTAGTCTCTATAATCACCCATTTTGAAAATGGCAATGTGGTACACTTTAAAAGCATTGATGATACCCAAAGAACATTTAGGAATACAGTGCAATTATAATCAGGATTAGCAGAAACAATTGAGGTCAATTCACACTAGTAAAGCAATGAATAATCAGCAGAACTATTCTATCTTCGTATCACTTTTTTTTTATTTTGCACACAACACAATGGATAATTGTAGAGATCCTATTTTCTAACCTTATAACAATATTGCTAAGGCAACCCTTTTTTTCTCATACAATACATACCTTTCCACACAATAAATAAAAATTCCGAATAGTATGGAAGTCAGATAGTCATGAACTGGATATCAGGGAGTGTATTATGTATATGTATATATAATACATAATGTTTGAATTTTATAACTAGAAGGGGGAATCTAAATTCAAGCAAAGACATAAGTTATCCTGTAAAAATTATGAGGAAAAATAACACATTTATACTTATCTTCTTTAGTTTTGAAACTGATTTAATGAATGATGTCATTTTTTTTGTATGCACGTAATATTAAACAGCTCTTCATTAAATTTCATCTAAAATATTTTTTGTTATTAAATAATTTGGTGTAGATGCAATGTAATTCTTTTGGCATATCTTTTAATTTAGTGCATTTTTTTCAGATTTTACCATTTTTTTGACAATTGGATTTTTTATTAGCTCAGAATATTAAAGAATGCAACAATAAGAATAGTTAAGAATACTATAATTCTATAGCAAATATAATTAAGAATCCTATAATATTTTATTGTGACAATTCTAGTTTATGTGTCGTGCACGATAATTTAGAATACTTTCTTTTACCATCGTTTCCATTAGAATTCTTGTTAGGATAGTTCAAGTAAATCTAATTTTCTTTGAAATCTTAATATTTTATATTTTATAATTAATTAGAATTATGTATAGTGAAAGAAGCTGACATCAGTTTGGCAATAATTTTTAATAGTCAAAAAGTCTGGAAATGCACTGAATGAATTATATGGCATATGTTCTTATAATCCTATGTTATATATCATTTAGCTTTCCTCTAGCTTATTATGACTTGATTATGAATTGTTGAAAAAATAAGTATTATTTTAATCTAGCACTTTATACTTATTTGTTATGTATATAACATAATATTAGTGTTATTTTTTTGCTTGTAACTTTAAAAAAAATGTAAAATTATCTGGAGAAAACTATAGAAAATCTGAATTTTTTTTTTATAAAATCAAGTTTTTCAAATTTTTTATCTTTAGTTGTCTTTATCCAATAAAATTATTATTAATAAAAACTTAATTATATAATTTTGAAATTTTTTTTTCCTTCCTTAATGAAATAAAAAATTTTTATAGAAAAAGTTTCTTTTTGTTTTTCTTTAATTTTAAAATCACATTCTTATTAAATAATTGAAACTTTATATAAGCTATAATTATGCTTCTGCAAAAATTATCTTTTTACCATAAGCTAAATTTTTTTGCTTCAACATAGTAAATACTAAGATGAAAGAAAAATTTGGTATTGTCACATCATTCATAATCATTTGATTTGCTAATTTGAAGGGAAAAAAAATATTAAATATTTTTTTTTTTTTTGAACTGAAAGCTCATTCTTTTAAAAATTGAAGCTTTCCTGAGTAAAATAAAAGCAAAATATAGCATAATTAAATGCAATAATTTTGTTACTTGTAATGATTTATTTACATTCATAATGTAAAATGTTTATTTACAGAAAGTAATGATTATCTTATTCTCTGACTTTAAACATATATTAATCAGAACTATGGAAGTCAGTCAATTCCATTTCATTATTTTTAGGATATTCATTAATTAAGATAAGGATCATGAAAAAGATTTAATGTAATTTTTTAATTCAAGATTTGTAAAATCGTTCTTGAAATGAATTATATCTCAATTTCATTTATTCTGAATCATTTGCACTTTTGAAAATTTTTCTTTCAGTTTTGGTCAAATAAAGAAGCCGGGAATTTTGATAACTTAGTTATTTTAGCTAAAGGTTATTTACTGCATTTTGTTTAAAAATAGTGGCTTTTGAACAACAATTTTTTTCTTGATTTTTATTTTCTATTATGAAATTTTTGTTTTGGTTAGTCAGATGATGAACTCTTACTTCAATTAAAACTACTAAATCATCTTTGAAAATTTTTTTTAATATTCTAACTTGTTTCTCTTTTTCTTAAGAAAATCATATTCTTTATCAGTTAAATCTACAAACTATTTCATTGCATCACCATGGTTCAACCACAATATCTGAGAATAATGCATGAAATGGCTGTTTATTAATGAGACATTCTTCTATGTTCTTAACTTTCTTCTGATTTAAATTGAAACAAAGGAATGAAATCAATTGCAGCTCACTACTTTCATTAAATAATAAAACAATCCCTTTGTAAAAATTGTTCCAAGTGAAAAATGGAATAGTGTCAAATCTTTTCTTGCATCACTCCACAATGATCTTTTAGTTAACTCTATATTACTACTCTGAATTTCAGTTATAACTGGAACACCGTAAATTGTGATATTGATCAGAGTTTATTAATATCAAAAAATATTTGTGATACACAAATTCAAGATAAATGAAAAAATATTGTCTTCTGTTATTCTATCTTTTATATAATTTGAACAAATTCTTCACATATCTCCCAACAAACAAAAGTAATTGTAAGCTATTAAAGTTTTGTCTATTGACTCACCTGTTAAAGTAAAATACTTAATTTTGCTTATGGCAGTCTAACATAGTCAGCATCATAACAACAATAATTTTGATTAATGTGTCATTTTATACTTGCTTCAATGAAATATCTCGGTTTTGAATACGAGAAAAAATAATTTTTAATATTCTGTTTAGAAAACAAATGGAAGGAGCAATTTTTCCTTCTGTGTAATCTTGTCTAGTTCAATGTATCATGTCAATAAAACTGATTCAAAAAAAAAAAAAAAAAAAAAAAAAAAAAAGATTGGCGATTTTATTTTTTCTGGACCCTTCAATCATTTAAAAGAGCTTTCTGAATTGTTCATTTTAAATAGTAAATTTCAGTACAAAATTGGGAGTTGTCAGTCAAAGTTTAACAAATCAACTTATTAGTTTATTAAAAAGAAATTGTATATTTTTTACATTTAATTCATATTCTTTAATTTCTAATTTTTTCAGGGCATCAATTAATAAGGTATATAATGTAGAGAAAACTACATGGCACTTAAAAAGAGAAGAAGTTTTTGACCATCCTTTAAAGCCTTCTACTATTACAGTAAGCAATCACTATCTGCGTTATTTTCATATTATATATATTTTTTAACAATGGTAGGTATTTTTTATTAATGATATGAAGTTTGATATTTAAGAAATATTAAGTATTTATATTTTTAATGAAAAATACACATTTACATGGATACACATTTTAATTGAAATTATTAATTAATCTTTGGATGTTTTAAATATGTACTTTTTTAGAAATTTTATGCAATATTGAAGAATGATTTTTTTTTTTTGTCAAAGTATGTTGTACAACTAAATGTAATTTGTTTAGTTTTAATTTTTTAAAAAATTTTCTTGTGAAAGTAATTGCTAAACTTTTGGTGCATTTGTGTTGAGGAATAGATTTCATTACTTAAAATGTTACTTTTGTGTTGTGTATCTTGATGATATTAGTAATAATATGTGGATTTCAGAAAAAATAACATATTTTGGTAGCATAATTCAATATTAAATGAGAAATTGTATAAATTTTATAAGTATTGATATAAACATTTTAGTATAGAAACGCTGGTAATCCTAAACTGTCAGAACAATGTGAGAATAGAATTCTGTAAGACTGATTATTTCAATGTAACTTTTATAAAAGAAAAATATTAAAGTCAAAATAAAGTGAGGCCTTGCTTGCACTAGCTCAATTGATTTAATTGTTTGAATCTTGGTATGAATTCCATGGCATAAAAAAGTGGTTTTTTTGTGTATTATTAAATATGTAAATAATTAATAATTATTACATGATTTATGATATTTTTAACTTTATTTTAGATTCAAGAAAGCAAAATTAAACGTCGTTATGGAGGCAGCAACACTAGCAGTAATTCTTCATCGATTTCAGGAACACCAAAGAAAGGAACTTCTGATTCAAATTTCCATCCACTCAGTTCTGCCTTTGAAGGTTTGGATCCCCTTTCTAAATTTGCTTTAGATCCGCTTAGTCAAATGGCAGAAGAACATGAAAGAGCAGTGAGTGACTATTCTTTAGTGTCTTGATATAATTCTTTGGTTTATTTTTAACACTTGAGTATTTTAATTCTAGATTATTGAAAATTTAATCAAAGGAAGTAATTATTTCAGTTAAGCTTAAAGAAATAGAGAGATTCTTTCAATTAAGTTTGTTCAGTTTCTTATAGAGCAGTTTAATTAAAAATTTTATAATTAAAGGAAGAACTTTCAGTAAAATTTAGTATATATCTTTCATCATAAAATATTCATTTCTTAAAGTTTTAACATAGTTAAAGCTTGTTAATCTTGATAATAGTCACATTAAAGCTTACATTTTTAATTATCTTATTATTTTGGAGCAGATTTATGTAGATATGAGTTAACATTTTTTAATAACTGAATAATATTAATTTGTTTCTCTTCAAAATCAAATAAATTAAGTTTTATCAAGATATATCTGGGAATTTTATTTCTTTTTATCTGTAATTACAGACAGGTAAAAATATGTGAAACTATAATTGAAGGTAAGGTTAGAAAAAAAAAATATCTTTATTTTCTCAAATTTCAGCTTTTCCAATTGTAAAAGGTTTATTATTGAAGTAAATTGTTATGGACTAGTAGTTAGCAAATTTGTTTAATTTTTTCTGTTCTAGTATTTAAAATTAGAAAGAACTAAACTTCAGTTGAATTCTAAGTACTAACATTTTGGTACAAAATTGTTCAATTTCACTGTTATTATAATAAAATATCTATTTTTTTATATATATATATTTAAATTCCAGCTGTGCATATTATGAATTAATCAAATATTGCTTAAAACTAGAACTTAACAAAAGAGTTTGAGTATTATTCGGAAAAAATGTTTCTTATTATTTTGGTGGTATGAGAAGCACCAAGCTCTTCATCTGTTTAGAATTGAAGAATAGAACTCACAAGCTAATGGATATTTGTGTTATTATTGAATTGTATGATTATGGTTTATTTTAATTCTATCAATTTTTTTTTCAATTATATCAAAACTACATTTTAACAGATTTAAAACTAATCCCATAACTATCTTTTAGAATCAGCATAGAATATTTTATACTATATTCAAATTATAAATGGTAGAGAGGAAATAAAATTCAGTTAGTTATTTTGTAGTTAGGAAACTTCAGTAATAAACTAAAAGCTCTATTTTCCTTGTTATTTCTTGAGGCTTTCATTCAACAATCAAAGTTCCAATATAGATGTTTGTTGTATTTCAGAACCCATTCCTTATCTTATTATCCCATTGGGCAAAAAGTAATTTTAGAGCAACTAAATTTTATTTACAATACATAAAACATGGTTTCATACGGAGAAAAAGTTAATAACACTCCATTGCTTAGTTTTATCCTATTGTGGAACTTAAATGGTTTACTCTATGGTATCCAAATAATAATGCTAATAAAAGGGAATTCAAACTATTGAGAGAGAAATATCTTGCCTCTTTTTAATAATTTTGATCCCACTTATTAAAAGACTACGCTTATTCTCTAGTAACCTTGAATATTCACAGCATATTGACTTTCAAGAAGATTTTTCATAGAAAGGAAGCCTAAATTTATGTCCTACAAGCAAACAAACCTAGGAAGTTTCTAAATCATCAAGCGAATAAATGTGTGTTAAAAAAGGGTGACAGGCAAAAATAGCCCTAGTTTGGTATTATAGTAATAACATTTCAGAGTTTTATTGTTAAATCTCTGTTTTCAAATAAATTGTATTATTTCAAGGACAATAGAAGGCCATAATCGCGTTAGAATTTTGCTCTAATGATTGGTTTTGTGTGTTAACTATGGAAAAAATTTTGCTATACAGGTTAAGCTGAGGAGCATTATATGTCTAAAAGAATGTAATTAAAAACTTTCTAATGAGAGACATTTAAACTTTTCATATTTCAATGTAGGTATGCAATGGAAGTTTATTAAATATTTTGTGACCAGTTATCAGTATACAGGATAATTTATTTACCATAAATTATCCTGTATACTATGGTAATTTATGGTAAATAAATTATCCTGTATACTGATAACTGGTTTACAAATATGAAAATTGTACCTAATAGCATCTGATTTGAAATCATATGTTAAGCTCATTAAATGTAACTTTCTGAATCTTTTCTGAAACAGTAGTAAATTTTGTTAAAAGGTAATCATACATTTATCCATTTATATTATTTTTTTGTGATGATGCAAGTATATCTTGTTGGGTAACTACAGTTTAGTGACATGTTTACTGGCACGCACATACTGACTTTCATCAAAGAAATAAAATGTTTGGTAGTTTTCTATTTCTGGAGAAATTTTTTAATTTGCTATTTCTTTTAGAAAGAAATTTTTGCATCAAAAAAGTGTCGCTTAGAAGAATCATTTGAGCCATGGTCATCAAAAAAAGTTGCAATATTAAGTAAATATACTACATCTGAGAAACTCTCCATAGTTACTAGTTTCTTATCTGGTGGTGAGAAAGGTAATTATACTTTAATGGCTAAAAATATTTTTCGATGAAATTTAGCACATTTTTACGTTGCGCTCATATTCTTACAGTTAGCGTTAAACCTTCTTCAACTGTAAGTGATAAAGTCAAGACAAGATTGGAGCAACTTGATGATTTTGAAGAGGTAAATATTTCAAACTGCTTAATTTTTGCATAAAATACTTCGATTGTTCTTGATTTGAAAATTTATTTAAGTCAAATTCTTGCTCCCTGTGTATGTATAAATATATATATAGATAATGAGAATTTTTTTTGGCAAAAACTGAAAAGCAAGATTTTTATGCATAACTCCAGTAAAATTATAGCTTTTATAGAGTTAAGTATACACATTTTAGTAAAAATATAACAAATTAATAATAAAACACTTTTTAAATTTAATTCATGATTTAAAAACCAAAAAATAATGATTTCTGATTTTAAATCAATTTTTTGTGATAATTTTAAAACAAAATTTTTTTCTGAATTATGATAAATTTACTAGTTTTTAAAATAATATAACCACAAAGCTAATTAAGTTTCTTACTGTTAACTAATATTAGTATCATTCACTTAACAGTTCCTAAGTTTTCATAAAATTTTACTGTTCTACTTTAGACTGATCAACTACATTATTGTGACAAAAGCAATTTTATTTTAAATTATAATTTTATTATTGCACTTTACTCAAATATAATGGCAGAATTATATTATTTATAGATACATGTGTTTAGCTCTCACATAAATTTAAAAAGTGAGGATGATCTGCAACCAGACAGCTTCAAGAATTGTAAATGTTAAATCAAACCATTGTATACGAGTTTAACTGCAAAATGTATAAGAAATGTCATTTTCTTTTCATTTTTAAATCCTTTTTTAAGGATTTAAAAATGAAAAGTGCCTCCAAGAAACTGCCTTTTATGCTTTTGCATTTTTGTGGTATATTGTAAATTATACAAGTCTTCAATATGTATATTGTAAATTTACAATATACACATTGGAAACTCATAGCTTTTAAACTATTATAGTGCTCTTGTTTTTTGAATTGTTGAAATTGTTGTTTGAAAAATTGTTGAATTTTTGGAAATTAACAATTTATTCTATTTCAAATAATTTTATATAGAATACTTTTAATTTTAAATTCTTATGCTGTAAAAATAGCATGATAAAATAACAGTTTTAAAGACATTCAACTTTTTATTTAAAGTATGGGAAAAAAAGGGACAGTTAATGAAAATACTTACCTATTAGGTAAAATTTATGAAATCTGATAAAATCATAAAAGCAATCATGCTCAGTCTACAGTCTCAAAATTTTTTTTATTTCTTTCCATTATTAAATTGCAATAAAGGAAAAGATTATCTATGCATCCACAAGAAAATGTTAAAACTTTATTAAGTTTTTTCAAGCTGAATGTGTGTATAGTATTTGAAACTAGATAACTTGTTTTACTTTAGTATTTAAAAATTCGCTTTGCTGAAATCTATGAATTTATGTATGGATCAGAGTATGAAAAATGGTGTGTGATAACCGTGGATTTCATTCATTATTGTAAATTTTCTATAATTGCAAATATTTCGTAAATTAACTAAAGTTATAAGAGCAGAGATTGACTGAAAGAGTAAATTGTCTTTGTAGTTTGATCATTTACTTCAAATAAGAATGGAAAAAATAATTTTAATATGCAAATGAATATGAAAGATAAGTTTTCATGAAATGCTTTTAAGTGGGAAATTTGTGATTGGGAATAAGTTTACTGTACTCTTCATTTTTTAAATTTCAATTCTTGGTTATTATAAAGTTAAAATAGTGAAGAAAGATTTATACTGAATAAAAATTTTAGCTGTGGATTGAGAGAATTTTTTTTATGAAAATATCATGGATTTAAAAAATTCGTAGAATACCAGTTAAAATCGAAGATATTAAATTTATAAAGATGTTAAGAATATCAGGGTTTATTGAATTATGAAGTAGGAGAAAATAAAAGAAAAACTCTCTTAAAATATGCATGAAATTTAAATAAAATAGTATATGTTTAAAGAGGAAAATATAATTGGAAACAAAAATTTTTAGTATAATGTACAAAATGCTGCCTAAAATCATCAAAGAAAGAGTCATTTTCAAGTTCTACAGCACAAATTTTTCTCAGCACCAGAAATAATAACCATCCTCAATATAAGCTGTTTTTTATAATTAAATAATCAAGCTAATAATTTCTACTTATAAATATATTATATATAAAATAATATATTGATCATAAATTTTTTCACTTATATCTTTTATAATATAATAATATTTAAATAAGTTGCTTAAAAATATGTGAATAATTGAACACTTAAATTTAATATTTTTAGAAAAACTTAAATTTAAGTG
>JAPDSC010102876.1:0-12061 GCA_026290005.1 Latrodectus geometricus
ATCTCATATGATAACCATTTATTATTACAGAATATTCAATCATCTTGTTTACAATTAAATTTAATTTTTAAAAATTAAACTACTTGAATAAAGGCAAAAACTTTTATTGAAATTTACAAATAAATTATATTGCTGAACATCATACATAAAGCTAACATATCAAATATGTTCCTCAAGAGTTTAAAGATATTAAAATGAACTTACATTGTTTTTATAATTATAAGGATACTTCCATGTAATCCAAGGGTCTGAAAGAAATAAAAAATAAAATTACAAGTGACTAAATATATATATATTAAAGGTATTTAATGAAAGTGTAGAATCATGGTTAGATAAACATATTAAATTCTAAATAAAGAAAACAAAAATAGATAAAACAATTAAGTGAAGTTGAACTTTCCAAAATTTTTATAAGTATTCAAACATAATAGAATTTAATGAATAACAAATTATAATATATGTAGCTTTAAAATTATTCATCATGAAATTGAGGTAGTTTAATTACTACATCAGTTTTAAATATAAAAAAAATTGAAGAAATAATTGTAATCAATTTAAATTTAACTTTTTTTTTCATTTCTTTTTATTCGCATAGAATTATTAAATAAACATAGATTTCAATAAAATCTATATTTATTTATTATGCCTGAAGGTGCTTGTGTGAAATTTTATGACAATTTAAAGAAGCAATTAAAGTCAATTTATCAAAAATCTAACCCTGTCTATATCTGAGACTTCCTCACTTAACTTCCTCACATAAAAATAAACAATTTTTTAAACTTAAGAATAACTGTCACTAGTTTTGAAGGATTTTACACTTACCAAGCAATTATAAGAGTAATAACTGCATTTAACCAGGAAGTTTTTATTTTAATCATACTAAAATATTAGGCATTAAAATAATTTTATTCTAGATTTTCTTATTAAAATGTTGGTAAACGTAGAAAATGACAATTTTATCACATCAGAATTTTTTACTTAAATAAATTTATTCTAGATTTTTTTTGTCTCACATTACAATAAATGTAGATTTTACTTTCAAAATTGAGAAATAAATTCTTTTATTTCAAAACAACTAAAATTAAAAAAAATGTACATAAAAAACCAGATGTAGTCAACAATATTTTGTTCATTTCAGACATAAACTCAATTAGTTCTGAAATTAATATTTTTACATGATTCTATAGGTAATCATAACAAAAAGTAAATTTTATGAATAATATAATTTTATTAAAGTGATTATTCCACAGAAATTTAAAAAAACAAACAATTCTTTTCCACATTTTTCCATTTATTAAAAAAAAATAAGTTAAAAACTAGTTAAAGTACAGAAAAATCTAGTAAATAAATGAAAAAATTGTAGATAAACAAACCTCTATTAGATTCTGGAGGGATTCCAATTTCACAAAACAGTTCATAAAATAGGTGTGGGTTTTTTCTGAGGGGGAAAAAATAAATAACATAATAGTCAAAATTTTAACTACACAAATAATAATCAAACGCAATATTTTATTCAAATACAATTAATTTGTACGTAAAGTTACAACAATAATAAATAAAATTAAAAATGAATCACACTAAGCAACTTATTTGTTAAAAAATGTATAATATTTATATCATACTAATAAAAATGTATTTTCAAATTATAATTTTTAAGTCAGTTAAATTTATCAATTTTTTTTATAAAGAAAATTACAAATATTTTACCTTTTATCTACATTTCTATTTCTTTTGTATATACTTATTATTTATAATAAATCAAAATTAACTACTATTCCTTTGAACATTCTAAATGGATTTACAAAAGCCAAATTTTAAATTGAGCTCTCTGCTATATAAATATAGATTTTTATAATTTGATATTTTATTGAAAAAATATTAAAAGAAATTAAAATTCAGTTTAATTTTTATGCTCTTTTGTTTGTGAATAAAGCCTGGTAAAAGACTAGGAAACTGTACAGGTTTGGCATAGTTTCCAATTTTCATGCCAAGTGCTGCACAGGTATCTTGTCAACTTAAATTATGTCACTACTTGCAATATGCAGAAACCAAATATCGACAATATGCAAACTTCAACTTTGCAATCACGTGATATTTCAAATTTCAATATAATTGCTTATTACAAAAATATTAGAAAACTGATAACAAGAAACTAATTTCACAAAGAATACATAACAAAAAACAAATATAAACTAAGTATCACACAATCAACAACAGCGAGACAATAAATTTAAAACTATAATGTAAATAAAATAGATTTATATGAAAACTCAAATTTTGATTAACCAGGCAGTGAAGCCCACTATATATATATATATATATATATATATATATATATATATATATATATATATAAAACATACAAATGCATTCCAACATGGTAGGCCAGTTTGGTACATTATCATCCATACAGGCACATAGCCTCGAGCCTGCATTATGTATTTGTCTAAATGAAAGAAGTCAATTTTCAAATGACACACTTTGTATTATTTTGGAGTTATTTTTTCTCATTAAACAGTGGGAAGCAATAGCATTTTAGAATATACTGACTGTTCTTTAAATAGACTACATGGTTAAAAATGATACCAAAATGTATATTCTTCTCCTACTTTTATTGACACGATAGCCTTTGAAAAACCAAGAACTTTCTTAAATTCTGATCTATTTTTGGCAAATGATCTCCAATTAGTTACTTTACGGTCTAAATCTCCTTCTACATAATCTGCTCATCTCAACATGGGACTACGCCTTCATCTTGTGTTTATAGGTTTATGGTTGAAAATTTTAATTGTTAATGATAAGGTTTTCATTCTGCATATGTAGCCCACAAATTTCATTCAACTAATCTTTGTAAATTTTATATTTATAACTTTAAATAATTTATATATTCAAAATTATGTTGACATCTACAAACTTTATTTTCAGTCATAGCACCAAAGATTTTTCTTAGAATTTTTCGTTCTAGAAGAAAGATAACTAGCTTTTCTGCTTGAGATTAAGTAAATGTCAAAGTCTCAGATCCATAAACACAAGTCTGAAAAGAACTTTAACATGATTATAGTATTTCTGATTATTTTAGATTAAGAATATTACATAAGCTAGGAAAGTATCAATCAGCTACCAAAATTTATTTGTTAATATCAATGGCCACAACATTTTGAGCCTAAATATGAAAAATTATTAACAACTTCAAATTTATAATATCCAGCCTCTAAAAATTTATAAGTCATTGGATCTATAGTAATTGGCATGTATTTAGTTTTATCTTCATTATTATGAAGATGGATTTTTTTTTGCTGATTTTGTAAAGAAAGAGATTTAAAAAAGAAATTGAAATGAAACTCCATGGATTATTCCTTTTACTACAGAATATTAAAAGAACCTTATTTTCTGATTGTTTCTGAGGCTTATAATTTCAAAGGAAACCAAACTCATGAATTGCTGAACTGAAGATCAAATCATTAATCATTCAGTTTTCATTTTGACCGTATGATTATGATAGAACATAAAAGTTTGCAAACAGAATATATGCACTATTTAGAAATAAAATGAAAGCTAAATAATAACAAAAAAGATTGCTTAAAAGATGGGAAAGAATGACTATTTATAGACATATATATATATTATAAATTACATATTATAGACATACTTATAGATAAAGAAAGACACTCTTATAGGATAATTTTCCCAGTGCATTTCTAATGCATACAATGATGATAATATCACCAGCATAAGCAAGAAGTTGTGCAGTTTTGATAAATATGGTATCTCTGGTGTTGGCGACTGAATTGCAAATTGCCCATTCTATGAGAAAATTAGAAAGGAGATACACAAAAGCACTCCCTGTTTCACACCATTATTTATTTAAAAAAAAAAAAAAAAAAAAAAAAAAAAAAAAAAAAAAAAAAACTCTGTCAAACAGCCAGATAATTTTACACAAGAAACTATGTTAGTAAAAGTGGCTTTAATTACATTAAAAGTTTATTATTTATGCCTAGCTCAGCAAGAACTTCAAATAGAAGTCATGATCAA
This sequence comes from Latrodectus geometricus, assembly GCA_026290005.1. Lineage (NCBI taxonomy): Eukaryota > Metazoa > Arthropoda > Arachnida > Araneae > Theridiidae > Latrodectus > Latrodectus geometricus. Next base: position 4,033 of record JAPDSC010102876.1, read on the forward strand.
CATATCATAGGTCATCTTAAAGTCAATAAAGAGACAATGTAATTCAATTTCAAATTCAATAGATTTTTCAAGAATTTGGAGCAAATTGAAGATTTGTTCAGATGAGGATTCCTCCTTCCAGAATCCACATTGATAGTCACCAATTACATCATCAGCCCTAGGTGAAATTATGTTGAAAGAAATAGCCAAAAGAACTTAAAAAGATTGTTCCACTGACTAATGACTTCAGTATCTGGAGCAACAAGTTGGATTCCAAAAACAGGGCACAAATTGCCATAAGTTCTATATGATGGCAATTTTTCATTATTCCATATAAACAAATTAATATCATATAAGCTTTTAATAATCACATGTCCACAAAACTTCAGGTGGTACACTTTCAGGGCTTGAAGACTTTATTTTCAGTAATTTAAGAGCCAGTGAAAATAAAACTCAAATCAAGGCCTGAAGTCTTTATTTTCAATGATTTAAGGGCCAGCTCACAAAAATGTATATACACATGGTAAACATCACATATATAACATAATTTTCTATAAACAGATATCAAATGAATAACAAAGTAGTATTACATATTTAATCTTTTACTGTATATATTGTTTTAACTCTAAGAATCAAGTAAATCACTATTAGGATATCATATAACTATATATTTACATGTTTAGACAATTAAATAGAAATAAATAATTGTAACATAATAATAAAAATAATTAAACTTGATATTTGATTAGTTGTTTATTTTTTAATATATAATGTTATTATCTATCAATGTATTTTAAATATTTTAAAAATTTTTAATGGTTTAAAGATTTTATCACTTGTGATCATTCAATAACAAATCAAAGTAGGAATTTTGAAGTTGAAAACACAACTTTGATTTGGTATTGCATTAAACTTCAACATTTGCAACTATAGCTAGGTTTTCTCTTTTATTTTTATTTGGGGAAAAACAATCACATTTAAATTAATTTAAAGAAATTTGACAAGGTAATGCAAAGTTTAGTTTTCATGTTTTTAATAAAATAATTTAAATAAAAATAATTAACTTAAAAGAAAAAAATGATTAAGTTTTCACATTCAGCAATAAATTTATTTTTATATGAATTTGGTTGATTGTCATTCTACATTAGTTTTTTACTCATGATGACTAATCAGACTAAAATCAACAATTTAAGGTAGATACAGATGTATATGAAAGATTTAAGGTAGAGCTAGAAATTGAACCCATAAACTTTTGAAAATGAAGAAGAGAGTGCTAATTATTTGGTTACATTATACTTTAATTCCCAAATTATCAACCTACACATACATTGGTGATTACCATTGGAATACCGTAAATTCACTATAAGAGCTGTGAACTAAAAGTAAATAATTTAAATCTAAGATGAGCTTTTGAATTTCAATACCATTTAAAATCTCACAGACCAAATGGAAAAACCTGATGCTAAACACGAATTTTGGCCAATAATCAAAAACAAAAAATAACATACATGCATTTCGCTACTTTGTTTCTATATACAAGAATTTTTTCTAATAATAATTTCTCTGTTTAACCACAAACAATGACATTTTTTGCAATTTTCATTTGAAAGGCCTTTTTTGATATTGAAATGATGAAAAACATTTTTAAATGTTGATTGCAAATTTAATTTAAAGAAAATTTTGTTTTAAACTTTATTAATTCATGATTTGAGGTCAATTTGCAAATTTTGCGCCAACTTTTCCTGGTCGACGGATTTTATACGTTACCAAGTTTCATATTGTAAAACAATTTTTTTACAGAAATTTTGTACACCTGAAAGAGGAATTGAATCGCAGTTCTGCAAAGGTTCATGAAATATTAGTTTAAAAGATGACGAATTTATTTTGGAATTATTCACTTTCATACTCTAGCAATTAAAACGAGTTTTCGTATAATTTATAGTAGCTGAAATTTTGTAAATTAACAATTTGATTCATCAGTCTTTATAACTGAATTTTAATTTGCGATAAAATATTGATCACAAAACATTGGAGTGTTCACTTTTAAAAATAACAATTGACTTGTTCAGTAAAAACATAAGGGGAGATCCCCTTTCGACTAATAGAAATATAATCTAATAAACAAACAAATAAATTAATATGATTATTAATTTCCTTACTTTATTCTAGTTCCCATAATTTCATATCTCATTTCACTAAACAAAGAACTAACATAGTACAGATTTTCTTCATAAAAATGTAATAAGTTTCTTAAATGTAATTTCCGTTAATAATAAATTGAAACAAAAACATGACGAATCATTTACAGAAAGGACGGACAGGTCAGTATAAATGATAGACCTATTTAACATTTGATTAATAAATTAGGATAACAAATGTAATAAATTAGTCACCATCTCAATCAACACATAAATAATAAAAATAAATAAATATTGGCGCGGTATTGCCATATATTAAAAATGTAATTAAGTTTTCATTTGCTGACGCTTTTAATTTCAATTATTTAAATAGTAACGATTTTGTTCATTTTTAAGTTAACGCATTATATTTAAAATCACTCTAAAATTTAAGAATACTTTTCTAATTTTTTTAAACAAGTAATTTTTCTTAAATGAGCAATGTATAGTTTTGTTTTATAGTAAATTCAATATTCATAGTACAACTATATAATTTTGACTGGTCTAAGGAAACAGCTTCATATATTTCAAACATTTTTGCTTTAAATAAATTTTATGTTTGCAATTTTTTACTTCATGTGCTATTTTCTGGTATAATTTTTCCTATTGTTTACGGATTGGCAATCATGCTGAACGTCAACAAGCGATCATTTTTAATGTAGTGGGTGGGAAGTGATCTAAATTGCTAACAAATAGATGGCAGAAAAATACTTAGTTTTAAGAATTAAACATTCTGATTAAGAATTTTATTTATATCTTTCCATTTAAAAATCTCTTAACTATTTTGTATACGATATGGTACAAAGTGTTTAAATTTTTCCAGGCTTAATAATAAGTACGTACTACCTATTTTTTAACACCGTCATTCGTGCATTTTATAAATGAAACAGTTCGAAATTTCTTCCGTATTTATAGCTGATAAGGAGTTGTAAATATTTAAATAATCTCGAAGACACACCTATTGATTGAAGCGAAACTCAAGAATTGTTTGTTTCGAAATGATTAGTTTTGTTTTGTGTTTGACAGACTGGACTAACTCAATTTTAAATTACAGGCTATGAAAATAATCAATGAAGAATTGAAATAAATGATGAATTATTGTTTATTCAATTTTTCAAAATAATATTGCTATTTGAATAGCTCGACATCGTTATTTTATCTTTAGTATGTAGTGTTTTATTTTGCGATTATCAAGTTCTGTTTGCGAAACCGTTATAATGAAAATACTATGAAATTGAATTCAGTGCTTATAAACGCTTATGAGCCACATTTAGATAAACATTTAAAGGCATATTTGTACATGTAATTTTAATTTAGAATAACTGTATATGTCAAACAAAACTGATTAGTTTTTATTACTACCTTCTCATTTTTCCTTGTTGATTATTTATTGCTCATTATTTAAATTTATAATTTCATTCGATACAAAAATTTTTCTTAATTTATTTCAATTATTTGTTCAAAAATCATATTTTATTTGTATCAGCAATTTATTTATCTGTTTAGAATTCAACTTTCTGGGGATACTTTTATAAAGTGTTAAATTATATATCATTGTGTTGAAGTTACTTAGTGTTTTGTCTAGGGAATTAATAGGCATATTCATTTCAATTTCGATTTGTAATTATTAAATATAAACTTGTATGCTATAAATTTATTGAATCATTGTGTTAATATTACAATAGTTTTAAATGTCTTATGATTTATTATTTTTAAACAATAGTACCTAAAATATATTGCATTATTTTTAACAATTTATTTTACAATGAACAAAGCTAAGATCTTAATTTATGTTTGTAAATTTAATTCATGTTAAATGTTAGTAAAATTTGAGTTATTTTAAATAATCAAATTAAGAAAATATTTTGCTTCAAATATATTTTTAATAGAGCTTGAAATAAGTTATTTAGTAAGTAAAATTAATAATATCATTAATTTTTCTTAATAAATAAATTTTTCAATATTTATTGAGAAAATATCTTGTGTTCTTTATAGGAAAATGTCTTCTAGAATGGATTTGATGGACCTTGCTCGTCATTTGCGGCAAGAGGCATTGTTTGTAAATTCTGAAAAACAAAATTTGCAAACTTTAAATGAAAAGGTAATTTTTTCTGAAAAATATTTATAAATTTTAAAATTTTTGTGAAAACACATATACTAAATTTCAAAAGAACATGTATGCAAATTTTAATTTTTTAAACATTTTATTTCAGTTTAAAAAATTTTAAATGCATTTATAGGATGTTATATATTTACTATTATATAATTGTGTAGATTTTAAACTACTGATGAGACAATAGCCAATTTTCAGTGATTGTAAAAATTTTTTCTTAATTTAAATCATTTAGTGCAGGATTATGGATTACAAAGTTTAAAATGTTGCTAAAAATGGTCAGAAAAATAAAGTTTAAAATAGTTTTCTAGTTACATCTTATTTGCATTTGTACTGTTCTTTCTATCTGTTTCTAAACTGAACCTGGCATTTTATTGTAGTTTGAAGATATCTTTTTGATTTAATTACTTCTGAAATTTATTGCGGTATGATTAGTGTAGTTATGAAGTTTAGAGTGTTAAATAAATGTACAATATAAGCATGCTAAAGTTTTGAAGCATAATTACTATTACACATTTTACTTACTATTACACATTTTCATGATATTTTGTTAAATATCTTAACCAAATATGTACCTTTTACAATTACGATATTCTATGTAAATTTCATGTACTTACTTTTATAAATTTAATGATAAATTGTAAAAAGACAACTGAATGGCTAGCATTTTGTCTATTCGTTTTGACAGCTTGTAGCTTGAAATCTCAGATTATGGTATGTATATTGATTTGAAATCCACAAACTGTAGATCATGATCTAATCTGATCTCATGTGCATAAAATAACCATTGAATGACAAATAATCCAAATTATTAATGTATTTTTAATTGGATTTGAAAGTCAAGGTACCTCTGCTAAATCATTTTGTATCAAACTCCAAATCCAAAATAACCTAGCTCCATCTATTGGTGTCTCCCACTTTGTTTATGTTCAGATAAATACCTTATGGAGCTAAAGAGTAATTTTTTAGCATCAAAAATACCTAAAGTGGTCGGTAGAGTAAGGGCATCACAGTTATATACAATATGTGTTATTTCCTCACTCTTGGGGCATTTTCTAAGTACAGGGTCTTTTTTAATAAGTCTCATCATATGAAATTGTTTTCTTAAATGATAATCCTGAGTATTGAGCCTCACAATTGTATCTTCTGTCTTGAGCAATCTAAAAATTTTAGAAGCAATTTTCACAGATGTCTTGTTGACTATGGTTTCATTATTTTGTTATTTAGAAAACCCAAGAAAAACTTTAATTGTCATCTGTTAATGTCCTATATTAGATTAAGAGCTTGCAGCTGAATAAATAGTGCTCAAGACTTTAGTTCAGTAATTTGTGCATTCAGTTCCTACCTCAGGCTGAAGTGTTTATATTGGTTCAGATTTTACCTTAGATTGTATGCCCCAATCAAATTAGTTTGTATGTGCAAAAAATGACTGTTCATCAGCAAACAAATCTGACATATAAATTATAATTGTTCTAGCATAAAATAAAAATGCTTTATTGTAGTGTGAATATTTGTTATTAAATATCTGATTAATGTAGGTACTTTCCATAATTATTCTGCAAATTTAATATGAAATTTAGTCATGAGATTTAGTTAAAATTTAATGTACAATATAGTCATTGAAAACTGTGAATGTAGAAAATTTTAAGTCATAAACGTCACTTGTTTATATTTATCTTATGCAGTAAATTTGAACGTTCTGATCTTTTTAGTATTGCCCAAAATACAAATCAAAACTGTCAGTGTTAATGTGTGTGCTATGTGTGTAGTGGTAGATGCATGCTATGTGCAAGAGCACTGAATGCAAAATATCAATGCTACCTTTTTCAAAATCTTTTTCTCATTCAACTATGGGATGACTAATATTATTTGTACTCTTGTCCACTTATATAATTCAGCAAAATTGATTAAAATTTTAATGAGAGCCCATAATTCGTTCAATGGGTAATTGCATTTGTAAATCATTGTTATTAACTTGCAGATAATATTATTTTGTAATTTTATATCTGAAATTACAAAGTATATTTGTAATTTTTATATATTTAAATCATCTTAAAATAATGTCATTAAATAATGGATATGTGATACTTAAAAAATTATCTATGTTTGGTATCATGTTTACTAGTAAAATTTTATCTGGTGTTTTTTTATTATAAACTATTCAAAAATGTATCAATCACCTTAGCATATTTTGCATTACAGTCAAATGCATTATATATTATTGTGTATAGTATTGGCAAACTTCAAAAGTTCATAAAACCAAATAAAAGAAAAGTATAAAATCTAGAAATTGTAATTCTGTGAAAACAATAATCCATTACTTTATATAGCCATATTTTTTTTATTATCCAATTTAGCAATTATTCTTAAACATATATTTACCTTTTTTTTTAATATTTGTATTCTATATTTTGTAATTCCTATTTAATTTTTGGCAAAATGGTCTAGCCACTCATCTATATTATATTAATCTCTTTTTCCCAGTTTTGAGTATTATAATGCAATTGCAAATCAAATGCTTCTATTTGAAAGATATTCATCTTTTGTTTGATAATAAATGAAAATTGACTCTATGTAACAGATAATAGAAGCTTCCTGGCATTTGAACACCTGTCATATCTTTCTTTTCAAAGAGGATATAATGGGCCATATTTACGAGTCACAAAGTAGAAAACCTGGAAAACTCCAAAACACCCAATTTTACAAATGTGCAGTGGGGGGGATAGAAGTGCAACATCTTTTCCTTTTTGTTCAACAATGACAGGGATAGTACCTAGAATCTTTCCTTCCAAAATATGTGGTTCTACCACTAGGCTGTTATAACTTCCTCTGTCATGTAAATTTAATCTTTTATTAGTAGGTGAGATTATCAAATGAACTACCTCTGGTCTAAAGAATATTTGAAGATGTGTTACTTTGTTTCCTTTTTAAATGTGAATGTTTTTCTTGCTTAAGTTTATATTTTGTATCCATAATTGCAGTGAAACATTCTATTTTGTCTCTATATATAATATTTTAACATTTAAGTGCTTTGTTACAGCATTCTGAAATATTTAGATTTTAGAGTAAAATTTTTTCAAACTGGAACTGTGTTCCAATTTAGATCTGTAATTGTTTTTGATTGTAGGAGTTAGTACACTTATTTAAGTTATTACTTTTGTATGTCTTATATACACGGTTTTGTCCTTTTAAATATAGACTTAAAAAGACTTCTAATAGAATGACTTTTGTTTTATTAGGTTTTAAAAGCAGCTGAAAATTTATATCATCTATCATGGATTGCTCGTCAGCAACGTCAAATACTGGATAATCTACTTCTCTCTCATACTGACATGAATCTAGCAGCTTGTTATCAGAGGTCAAACAGTGTGGAAACTTCTAACTTTATTGATTCCTATAAGCAGTTAGGTGTAAACGATTGTAATTACTCGGAATTCTTGCAGCAGCTACGGGAAAATCCTAAAATCATTGCCGCATGCTTACATCATGGGGAGAAAATTGACATGAATACTATGCACTCAGTTGTGAACATCATTATGACTGCAATATATGGAAACTGTATATTGCCAGAAGATGAAATTCATGCTCTCGAATTACTTAAGGAGCTTATGTCCTTGCAACTTGCTATAAGTGACAATCCCAGAAGGCTTTTGAGGCATGGTTCGTGTGCTTTTAGTAAAGTTTACAAAATATTTAGTGAATGTCTTTTCAGCGCAAAGATTTTTCTTACAGCTGCATTACATGAACCCATAATGCATCT
>JAPDSC010102878.1:0-12758 GCA_026290005.1 Latrodectus geometricus
CATAAAAAATTCCACATAAAAAGTTTTATCTGAATCCTAAAACTTTTAAGCACCCATAAATTGTAATGGTGACTATGAAAATAACAACAAACAAATTTGAAACAATATTTGAGTAAAAAACAATATTTATACCTAAATAAAAACAGTCTTTAAATTAAGCTAATTTATTTAATAACCTAAAATTATCTTTCCTTTCACTGGCATCGAATTGGGATCATAGTTTATTTTTCTAGCCATTTTTTTTTAAGAAAATTTATAAAATAATGCTTTCATATTTTTTCAACTAGAGTGTAATATTGACACTAAAGCATTTAAAGTATTGAAAACCAACTAAACCGTCCATGATTAAAAACAGCAGCAGAAGAGTTTTTATACTGAAATATTAGTCAAAGGTATTCAACAGAAATTATATATTCTACTCATTCAAATTTCTTGAGTCCTAAATACATAGTATGATTTAATTTTATCAATACCACAGTTTATGATTCCCAAAAATATTTAGCAGTTTTAATCTGAATTTCCATGAAATAAATTTGTATATAAAATAATAATAAAGTCAAGTTAATTTTTCAACTTTATTATTAAAGCTATTTTTAAAAAAAATATTTTGTTTTAAAAATAACTTTAAATAGAATTAAAATATAGTCAAATTAAAAGCTTTAGAAAAGTAAATATCTTGAATGGAATAAAAACTACAATAAATAAGATAAGAATTTAAGTAACATAAATTATATATAATGTTATTAAATTTTTAATACTGCAATAAAAAGGATTATACATACCAAACCAAAAAACTACCATCAACTGGATAAACACTAAAAAGTAAATCAGGAGATCTATGCCAATCTCTCAGCAATTTTTCTATTTTTCTGTCAATGAAATCCCCAGAATAACTCTGAAAATATTTTTCATTGTTAGCATAAAAAGTGTCAACAACAATACTATTATTAAATATCAGTAATTTCCAGTGCTAAAATTAAATTCTTAAAAAATTATTTAATACCTGGGCTTGTGAAACAGAAGTATCAGTTGCAATTGAAGTAGATGATGATGCAGAAGGTGAGCTTTGCTTACTTCCTAAAGGTTCATTGATATTTTCGATGGATTCTGATTTAGGTTGGCTAAATTTTCTATCCACAGTTAGAGATTTGACTGAAATATAATGAAAAACAATAACAATAGCAAAATATATTACAACTAATATTATTTAAGTAATAGCTAAAATATGAAATAAAATCAGCAAAAATCAGTAGTCCAGAATTTTTGTTACTTAAATGCGAATTTTCAGTCAATGCCACAAAAAAAGTGAGAATTAAAATGAATCTTTAAATAAAGCATTATGTTTTCACTACAATGCAAGAAAAAAATTCAAAATTTTAAAATTTAGTCTCATTATTTGTAAGAATTTATTTTGATGTTTGAGGCAGAAAAAATAACATTCATTTCAATTAACCAATTAACGATAAGCACAAGTTTACATTTTTAACATTTGACATTAAATTATCATCAATTTTACAATTTTGGTTAAATAAATGTTCAGCTAAAGTAATGTTTATTTAGAAATTATAAAATTTTTCATTGTATTTTAATATTTGTCACTCCTTTATAAAGATGAATAATCATTAAAATAATTTTTGATAATATCCAAAACTTTTCTCAGAAAAAATTTGATATTTATTTTGGGTTTTTTTCCCCCCTCTTTTTAATTTTTAATTCACTTATCCTTTCTTTTTCTTTACCAAAGTTTTTTCTCCAGTTTTTAAAATACCATTTTTTGAAATTCTTGAGATTTTAAAGCTTACTTATAAATACTTTTTCTTGGGGTGCCTTGCATTTTTATCCAACTAAAAGTTAAATGTTAATAGCAATTTCCTTGTGGTAAATTTATCAAATTTAATATATTCAAACATTGATAATACTTCTTTTGATATAAACATGAGTTTGTATTAAAAAATCGTTATTATTAATTGTCCTTTCTTCAGAAATTGTCAAACTATTCATATATATTAAAATTTTAAAATTCACTCTTCTCCAGTTTTCAAAACTTAAAAACACACACACAAAGAAAATAGAAAACTCTAATATTATTTGTTTCAAATATATTATTATTATTATTTGTTAAAAAATTAATTTAATACTTCATAAGAGGAAAAATTAAACTTGTCCTGTTATATGGGACAAACTAATTATTTGATTTGTTGAAAATATTTCAAATGCTGGATTGATGCTTTATATAGCTCAAAGTGTTTTATTATTAAGACTGTAGCTAATCATTTGTATAAATTAAATTTTATAAAGTATTTCTTTTAAAAATTATTTAAATTTTTTTTTCAGTTTTGAAGTATAATGTATTTTACATGAAAATACAACTATTACAAATTCTGTTTTATTTGATTTTACATAAAATTTATGAAATTATAACAATCCAGCCCATAGTAGAATACAAAAGTAAAATTATTTTTATACACACTATGGATACCATTATGAGACATCAAAAGTATTTATCATTCAATAAGAAATTGAGTATTACATAGGGAAAAAATATTTAAAAAATTAAACATAATGCTGAAAAATAAAGCAAAACAGAATATTCTAACAAAAATGGTATAATTTTACCAAGGCAAAAACTTCAGAATCTAAGTTTTCAAATGAAATGTTCAAATTATTAGAAAACAAATAATTTTGAAAATGCATAAATTATTTATTTATAATGAATGAAATGAATCTAAAATATTTTTAAACTCACTTCCATTTTCAACTTTTTCAACTTCATTTTCAGTATTAACCATATCATTCTTTCGTTGCAACTGTAGGACTTTGTCACTCACATCTTGTAATAAGTGTTCAGCAGCATGTGTAAAAGCCATTTCTTTATTATTTAACCAATGAACAACAAAATTGGGTTCTTTGGTACGCCCACCGCTTAACCTGGGTACTAAAGGGATATCTGAAAAGAAAAACTAACTATAAATAAATTATGCAGTGATTTAAATTTATACATATATATAATATATACACAAAATTAAATAAAACCTATAAATGCCATTACACTTGATAGCTTGCTTTGTAAATCAACAGTTACTTTAAATATATGAAAAACCAAAACAGTACCATTAGCTGAAGCATAAAGAAAATAAACTATTCAAATTCAATATCTCTTTCTTTCTTTACAACCATCATATACTATTAAACTTTAACAGTCATATTTATGAACTTATTAATAAACAGTAAATTTTATGATAAGAATAATAGTTACAGTAATTAAGTACACAGTAGCAATTAAATAAAAAAGCAATTTAAAGAAAAATTAGTTTCTAAAAATTTTTTTAATTGTTGAGGGAAGATGAAACTAGAAATCACTTTAACTCAAAAATTGTTTTTATTTGTAGTAAAAACATCTTCTTTGAAATCTATTTAAATAAAGAAATATGTAAAGAAGTTAACAAAATTAGAAAGAAACTAAATTTTATTTATAAATTAAATAAAAGATAAAAAAAAAATAACCAAAATAAAATTGCATAATAAAACATCAAGAAGGGATGAAGACAAGTTGCTAGGATAAAAAAAATATCACATAAATTATTTATTTTAAATATTAAATCTGAATTTAATTTGGAGTTGAATGAGTTTCAAAAAAATTCTATAACTGATTGAAAACACATCAGAATTTATCAACAAACATCATCAAATCAGTTCAAATTTTTATTTATATAAGAAGTTAACAGTACAAATTTTTATTTATATAAGAAATTAGAAGCAATTCATTTCCAATAAAGGAATTTCATAAGGAAACAATAGGCAAAATTAATTAATATTGTAATATTAAAAAAGTATTAATAATTATTTCCAACTATAAAATTTTGCTATGTCTAAACTTTTCTCTGGATATTCTTACACTATTAGCTCATAATAGATAAAGTATAAGAATTTGCATATCAAGTTTGATTTGTTTGTTGCATAACACTCATCTTTTACACATGAGGACCAATTAGGTAAAGATTTATAACATTGTTTCCTAGATACAAATATCAGTTTCTTTTCCAGTATTCCTAAGTTCTGCTTATTTTGTGATTTTAAAGTCATTATAATAAGAAAACAGCACTTTTGAAGGTTAAAATACAAGTATTGAAGAAATGAAATGAATTCTTACACTGACATATTATTGCTAAATCTTAAAACACAACTCTAGAATAAGCTAAAGAATGGCTTATTAATATGATAAAATATGCAGGGGTACCACTGTAAAAAAATTACCAAAAAGCAAAATTTAAAGGTTCTAAATATGCAATCATATGAAATTTCAATAAAATTGTGTTCCATAAATTTTTAACAATCTTGAGCTATTTTAGAGACATTATATCATCATGTAAAAAAAATTCTGGCTGTTTTATCACCATTATATGATTTAACATTATATATTTCATTTATTTTTTCATCTACTACATAACCTCTAAATTCTTTATTTTAATAATTTATAAAATATCTTAAATTCAGGGTTATACATTGATTACATATAGAGAGAGAGAACTATTACATTATTTTGATGATTTCTCGTATTTTGATGACTGTTGTAATTTATATTTTTAAAGCACAAAAAGTGAAATCCAAAGTCTTTCAATTCCTACACCACTTATTATGCAAATGCCCATTGACACCTTTTTCAAGTATTATCCAACATTATTTATTTCTAGGTGCAATGTAAAAAAAAAAGGCTTAATTTTAATTAATTTCAAAACCAATATTTCAGTATTTTAATTTAAATTCATGGCTGAAATGTAAAATTCGCAGTTTTTTGTTCTGTTAATAAAAACAGATATGATTTTGGAACCTTACGATTTCACTAGAAGAAAGAGTTTCAAGATTTACAAGTGACATCATATAACCAATCTAATTGCAGCATACACAGAAACACAGGTTATGGAAGGAAGAGGATAAACTTTGCACAGCAGAACAGTTAAATTTCATATAAAATTAGTCTTAAACAATGTCTTTAACTGAATTACTTTGATTTTATTGAGTAATAATAAATTTTAAAATAAAACATTCTCTTAAAACAAAATTTTTGAAAAAATTTCAGCTTCAGAAATTTTCAAGGCAAAAACCTGTTTACAGGACTGAACCATGGCCATCCTGAATATGTGTACAACTTTTCCTCTGCTGTGAAATACTTTTAAAAAAATCAAATTATTCAAAACATAAATAACTCTATTAAATAGGTAATAGAAATTTCCATTGAATTGGGTAAATCATGCTATTTATCATTTGTTTATTTAATGAATAAAGACTTAAATTCCATTGGAATATTTTTATTTTGATGGTGAGAATAGATTAAGTACCTAGTTTTAACATGGAAATTCAATCACCAATGATCAAATTAGAGATGAAATTGTAGGGCATTACTAACTATTCATACCTGTTTCAGCATTTATGCTTCCAGCTAAATGAAAATGCAAACTTGGTGTTACTCCAGATCCTTGCAAGCCAAAACTGTGAAAATCATGAACACTATAGGTACTGGGTAGAACAGATATGGGCTCATGAGGGTCTTCTGTAAACTGGCTAGCTTGGTGTTTTTTAAATTGGTTGAAAGATCTAGAAATAAATTCAAATACTTTCAAAAATGGTCTACAAAATTAAATAAAATAACTATATTTCATAAATGTCTAATAAATTAATTTCAAAATAAAATTACAAAAATTCTTTATAATTGATTCATAAAGAAATTAATACTTGAGTTAACATAACTCATTAAAATTCTTAACATATATACACATACACAGTTCAATGAATTAGAAACTTGATATTTTTATTTAATTACAATCCAGAAAATGCCCACATGAATAAGAGCTGTTATTTATACAAAAATGAGACTTAAAATATTGATCTTGGGTTTCTAATTCATTAGGCAGGTAACTAACAAAGTGTGACATGCAAATTTTTTAACATTACTAATCACTTTTAAAATATGCACTAAATGAAAACTTGTATAATTTTCAAAAAATGAATCCACATATTTATTTTTAATGGCAAAAACAAAATAAACTTAATTGAAAAATAATAGTTAATATTTTTAATTCTTATTCAAGTTGATAAGAATTTACCAGAGCCATAATTCCAGGTAAATTGCATTATCATAACTGTCACAATTAAGATAATAGCACAAAAAATATCAATCAGCATATATGTTGCACTAAGTTAAATTGCTAATAATTTTGACAAGGGATTCATTTTACCAAAATTTTAATTAATATATAGCATTGTATTCAGTATTTCATATCAGAAAAACGTTAATTAAGAAAACATAACTAAAAATTAATCATAAATAACATGTTGAATGTATATATACTTTTATAATTGTCTTATTAAAAGATAACACTATGGATAGTTCTCATATTATGCAATAAAGAATATCTAAACAATGAACAAAAGAATTTTTTAACTTACTTTTAAAAATGTAAATAAATAACAAACTATTATGTGAAAATCTGATAATTCGCAATCAGAATAAGAAGTAATTTATAAATCATAAATTTAATTAAAATATAATCCACATACATACACACAAGAGAGTCAAATCATCAAATACATTTTCTTGTTGCATAACTTTATCTTAGAGCATAATTTTGCAATTTTGAGCCCCAGTAGAATATTTTTATTTTTTTAATTGCATGTAAGCGTTGCACTACCAAATATTTGACTTTTAAGCATATCAATGTCACTGTTTTTTTTTTCTGGATTGGTTTGTTTCATTGTTTGTCGCTCTACGGTCATTTTCTACACACGACAGCAAATTAGACTGGGACTTACTGCTTACAGTGGATTCTGAACCACTACAAACATTAACCAAGGTGAGATTTGAACCTTAAAACTTTTGAACCGAAAAAAAGAACACTAACCACTCAACTAGCAGTTAAGCTTTTTTTTCTGGAAATATTTGTAAATTTTTTATAATAATTGAAAAATAATATATCAAGTTAAAATGTTAAATAATATTAATTATGAAGAAAAAATTATTTCGGGACATTTTGCACAAAAATGATGCTCAAGTTAATGGAAAATTAAGAATTTTAAATTATTTTAAAGCCTACTGTTTTTCATACTTTATATTTTTGTTATTTTTTTTATATATATATTTAAATATTTACTTTAACCTTAATTTTCACAATTTATTTAAGCAATTTAACATTGTCTACACACAAAAACATATCCTTAAAATATGTTTTTGTGTGCAGTAATTATAAAATTTTATTAATTCAATTAATAAAATTTTTATTATTAATACCCTTTAAATAATTGCTATACATTACAGAATATTTAGAAAACAATTATCCTTATTTTTGTTTATAAATTTACTTGTATAAGCATTTTTATTCATAAAATAAATTTTTTTCATTAACTAAAATTTTATTTCTGTTACAATGACAGGAAATCTTACTTCATGTGCTTTAACCTCTGCATGATTTTTCTCCTATGTCTTTGAGTTTGAACTCTAAGATTCTGACAGGCAACACTTTCAATTTGTTGAAGATCTACCAGTCCATCCTCTGGCATTAATGTCTGCACCCAAATTCGACATATATTATCACGGCAAGATGTTACTAGCATATTAGCCACTGAATCTCTAAAACAATCACATATGAATGAATAAGTTTACATATAAAATAAATGTATTCCTATAAAATACATATTCAAGCATATCAGCAATGGGCATTTATAAGACCATGTTTTACTAATTCTAAAGATATTAATTTTTATGATTTGCATACCTAAAAATATACTTGTTTAACACCCACCAGAAAAAAATTAAAAGTGTTGCTTGTAACTCAGAAATGTCTGCATATCCCAGGGATATAATATTAACAAATCAGATTTCATTTATTTAAAAAATTTTAAGCATTGCAAATACATTTCAAAACCTGTTTCATTTATCACATACTCTATTTATATGTTAATTAACTATTTTACAAGCACTGATATTGATAATTAATTAAAAAATTGGCTTCTTTATTTAAGATTATTGAGAATATTTCAATTCTATGGAACAATCTAATCTTGTTTCAAAATAATTTAATTGATTACATATTATTTAAAAAAGTGTTAGCTATAATAATTTTTGTATGTTTTTTAATTTTATACTTTTGCTTGTTTACAACTAGTTTAGTCAATCATAAAAAACATTTACATCACTCAAATTTGATTCACTTTTCATATTTATTTGGAGGGGGGGGGGAGAAGACTTGTTACATCTTAACAATTGTGAGGAAAAAAAAAAGAAAAAAATTTTTAGTAATAATATAACATGAAATGTACAATATAATATATATAAAAAAAGAAATAATATTAACCACAATTATTAAGAAATAACTGATACTCAATAAGAGCTAAATTTTAATGATGATGAACAGATGTAGGAATGAATGGACTAATGAATAATAAGGTAAATATCATTTTACAGAAATTGTTTTATGTTAAATATTACTTTACTTTAAAGTTTTTATTTAAAGTTTTTACTTTAAAGAATTGCAAAATGTCTCATTTCATTGATCTCAAATACTCATAACAACATTCAACACATTTCTTTTAACATTGAAATGTTTACAAGAAATAATTAAAAAAAAAATTTGTGATCCTAAAATGGTGCTTTTGAATTAAAGAGAAATTATTTTGTTTCATATATTTAAGTAATTCCTTCACTAATACCCAATTTTGCATATGAACATTTTTGTTTTATTTTTGCAACTGTGACAATTGCACTCAAAATATTAAATGAATTATGCAAATTAATTTAACTATTGGAGTTTAATTTATTCAAAATTAAAATTTCATTATTTGCAGATTAATGTGATTACTTAATAAAAGCATTTTATTTTAATTAAAAATAATTAATAGAAAAAGAAAGAGAATCTAAAATATTTTACTAAAAATGCTAATTGTAATTACTTATGTATTTGTTACTCAGATAACAATAAATGAAAATTACAATGTTAGGAAAATTTTGAAATCAATATACTGTAATTCATATTATTAATCAAATTATAAAAAATAGTATAAATAATTTTTAATAGATTTTTATTTTTATTAAAATCCTCTTTTGATAAAATAAATATCACATGTATCTTTTATTATAAATAAATACAGTACTTTAGGAATCATTAAAAAAAATGTTTTTAAAGCTTAAAAAATACTTTAAAATTTAAATTTTTAAATACTTTGGCATAAATTTGCTTGTTTTCCTCCATGACAACCCTGTTATAGCACGTGGGTGAGCAATATAGATGAAAGTGTAACTTACATCTCCATGATGACTAGAATGATGTTGAGATGAAAAACTTACTGAAACATAAATAATTTTAAACATAAATGTATCTTTTAAATAATGAAAAATAAGTTTTATAAAGAATATTGATAGAAAAAATATTATTTAAGTGTAAATAATCTATTATTTGTTTTTAAAAAATTTCAAAATTTTATCTCAGATCATACATCACAAAGAAAAATATTAACAATTAGTTTTGAAATTTTACATTTTTTTAAACTCCATTGAAATAAAATTATTTCTAACTTTTAAATAAATTTAAATACAAGAGTAAAATTTCAATAAACATTCTGGTATTGAGTAAGCATTTTCTTTTAACTTCATCAAAAAAAAAAGGATAAAAACAAAATATTCATAAAAATTCTTGAATTTTTTTGGAGAATTAAAATATTTTTTAAAAGCACTGAAACTGAATATGAGAAGATAAAAAAAAAAAAGTTTTCATAAAAATGCAATATATGTTAAATGCAATTTAATACAATTAAATGCAAAATGCAATTTAATGTGAAAAAACAGATTTAGACATTTCTTAATAAATTATTTTAAGGCATTACATTAACAGGAATATACATAAAATCTCAAATGTCTTATACATTTGAAAAATATATAAATGTTTTCAGCAAAACTATAATTCAATAAAAAAAAATAAATTAATTAAAAAAAAAAAAAAAAAACAGGTTAAAGTTTACCAATAATTTAATTGAGTTTTTCTTCTACATATTTTAAGAAATTTTTAATTTTTCAATTTTAAGATATTAAACACTGGTTTATTTATAAATATTCCCAGGTGCAGCTACAAAAATATTGTAATTTAATTTCAAACTTTAAATTGTTTTGCAATACTAAAAAACTTTCATTCAAAGCTTTTCATAAAGTTTTATCTAACTTTATAACATGAATAAAAATAAATTACTCAACTCAAAGGGAAAAAATATCTGATTTCTATATGAATTGGCCAATAAAATTCCTTAATTAATTTACCTCACAGTTGTAAAAATTTATATTAATGCAACACTATTAAAGATACTGATTACTTTTTTGCATCTAGAAATTTCAAATATAGTATTGATTCAACCAAAATTAAATAAATTTTGATCATTGTTCAAAATTACAGAATATGTAAATATTGCTTCTGAACCTATATTATAGTAAACATGAAATATAAATAGAATTAAACTTTTGTGAACAATCACAATACCAATAACTATTTATTAAAAACATTCAAACAACTAATTAGAAATTATTTATATATTGGAGGTTGCATTTTAGAAAGTGCTTATTTTTTAAAGAGATACTTAAAACTGAACATATATTAAATTTTAATAGATATTTAAATAAATAAACAGTAACTGGTAATTATGGTTGAATTTAAATAGTGAAAGCTAATTTTATATCCAAAGCAGGAAACTATACAATAAATTACTAAATTTACCTATTTTACTACTATACCATATCTTAACCAATCGATCAGATTTTCCAGCAGTAGCAAACAGTGTTCCATCAGGAGAAAATTTCAAAAAAGAAACTGGTTGAGCTGTCCTAAAAGAATTTTAAAATTATCAAGCATCTTAATAGAATTTAAGCTATCAACTTGTAAAAGCATAAAAAAAATCTTAATATTTCAAGAAAGGCAATCAATCAATGGTAATTTTTGTAAGACTAAATTTAAATGAATATTCTAACATAAATAAAAAAAATGACATAAGTTGTCAGACACATCATTTATATTTGATATTTTTATGTTGTACAGACTAATGAAAAAAAAAATTATTCCTATTTTTTCCGTATATCAAATGGTCACTTCAAGATAATTTTATAACTAATGTTAAATGATTCATAAATTAATAGTTCTTATAAATTTTATAACAAAATTATTTAATAAATAAAAAGTAAATTTTGCAATTTCTTGCTCCCTCTCTTCCAAGACCAAATTTTCCTAAACAAAAAAATAGTTTTTTTTTTTTTTGGCTTTTAATAGTTACTTTTTTTAAGTTTGATTTAAATAACACTTAATCGCATAGCTATACGTCAACTAAAATAAAATTACCATTTCAAAATTTATCAAAGAAGCAATAACAGATATTTTTTAATTTTGACTCTAGCAATATACTAATGAAAAATAGTTTCATAAAAAAATAGATATTCTTTCAATTCAGGATATGATAAACATACAAGAATTAAATATTGATGCTACTTAGTTTATAAAAATGCTAATCTAAAAAAACCATTATGGCATATATATCTCTACTTTTCTTACAAAAAAATATAAATATCCATACATTGTTGAGATACAGTCAGAATAAAAAAAATTAATATATAAAATGAGAGTTTATCACTTCAAAAAAATTTCAAGTTATTTTATTATAGCAAATACAAAAGGTCTCCAAAATCTATTTTCTAAGTTCATAAAATGCAATACACACAATGCCTTACTTGCAAGTCCATATACAATTCCATTTACACTGCTCATCTATATCCAAAACAGATCCATCATCAGTTGTACACTTTACTTGAATATTTGTAGGTTCTTCTTCAATGATGTCATCTTCTCCAGCAAGTGACAGCTGCCATAATTGAATACTTGCACCACCAGTCAAAAGGCGAGTTCCTACAAAATATAAAAATAAATCAAAAGTTTAATTGCTTATTTAACAAATATTTTTATAAGTTTTTTTATAAAAGGTATAAGAAAATATAAATATGGAAAATCAATTGCACATAAAGTAACAGATACTAATTGATAAATGAATATAATTTTGAATTTTAAAACTATAGGCAGAAGGTTAAAAAATTAAAAATTCTATCTAGAGTCTTAAAAAAGTTCTATCTAGAGTCTTATTATATATTATTTTTAATTATGATTTTGTTTGTACATGAAAAATACATTATAATTACAATAAGATTTGCCCTTTGATTGGAGGAATTGCATCACAACAAACCTTCCTTCAACCATCAACAAACAAATCTAGTTCTAATTTATCAGACCATCCTTTTACAAGTTTTTCATTGATTTAATGAATTCTCATCTCTAAGTTATTCAATGTTTCATTATTTTAAGCGACTCGAAAATTGGGGTTTTTTCTTTTCTCAAGGTCAATTAAAACTGTACAAGAGCTAATATAACTGAGGCAGTTATAGTTGAAAGTTTAGTAAGTAATTTAAAGTTCAAGTAAAACAGTTCAATACTTCATAGGATATTGAATAAATAAATATATATATATATATATATATATATATATATATATATATACATTTCTAAGCATTAATTCAAAATGTGAATACCTGAAAGATTCCAAGAAAGTACTTGAACTTGGTACTCTGTTTTGATGACAGCAGTTTGAACCCATTGATAATCTAAGCGCTGGAAAAGCAAATTATAAAAATAAAGGAAAAATTAAAGATAAGAAATTTAGCAAAACCCAAATCAATTAAGGAAAAAAAA
>JAPDSC010102882.1:0-12083 GCA_026290005.1 Latrodectus geometricus
ATAAATCTCCTCTTTTCCTCTTTAACTCCTTTTTTTAATTAGACTTTTTTATGTTTTATACAGGGAAATGATGGATTAGTCTCTAAAGTCATCATCCCATTTTTCCGATCAAAGACTATTGAAAATCCATCCATTCACACTTGGCAAAAGCCCGCTGCATTTAAAATCCAGGCTAAAAATTTTAAAAGGATAGCTTTAAACGGCGCAAGCACGCGTGCGGACAATCGGATGGACATCATAACATGTTCCCTACGTCACATCACACGCTTCGACAAGTCGGAGCTATGCGCCAAAATTAATGACTTGCAGAGGAGGGTTGGTTATGCCAAAGATTTTACCTTTTCACCACTTTTGTGCGTTAATTACATACGCTCGGAATGGCAACGGGAGAGAGAAGACCTCTGGCGGGATAATGGGTTTCGAGTAGCGTGTAATGTGGAATACGGGAACCGAGGTTTCACTACCCACTTTTATGCATGATTTAGCATCGCTAAGCCCTGCGTTTACACTTTGGGAAATTAAGCACATTGTCGAAAGAGAGAGGTGCAAGATTTAAAAGAGGGTGGAAAGAGGGGGGATGACTTTGACTCGAAGGTTATTGATGACTGTCATTAAGAGTGTGGTTCCCTTCTTTGGTTTAACTTAGAATGGCAGGAATGGAGAGATTGAACATGATGACGCAGTTTCGGAAAACAGAGAAAATGATTCTCTTATGCATCGATGGGGAGCAAAAATGGGAAACTTCTTTCCCGATGAGTGATGCTACGACTTTGTTATGAAGCTGTATTTACATGATACAGGTTTTTCAAATTTGGTATCTAACAAAAAGAAAATGTTTTATGTGGCTTGCAGATGAGGATTTTCAATTTCATGTTTGCAAATGACTGCATTAATGGATTTTTCTGTACTATGAATAATTTATATTTCATTTTGCCATAACTTTTTTTATGTCTTACTGATATTAAAAAGTGAAAAATGCAGCACAAATTATTTCTGCAACCAAATATCCATTCAGATTGAAATTCCTAGTTTGTTTTCTTGGATCTTTCATTTATATATATATATTTAAAACTAGTTTCGAAATCAACCTTTTATTTTAAAATTATTGAAAATAAATCTTAAATGAACTTTTGAATTTTTTTTTTACATCGTTATTGACATAAGTTAATTTTATTGATTAAACTGATAACTAGAAACAATATTTAGTCTTGCCAATAATTTCAATTGTTGTTTTTTGTTTAATTGTTGTTTTTTGTTTAATGTTCACAAAAAATTTATTGAAAAATACAATCGAATGCCATATTTTTAAAAAGGTTTCGTTAAATATATATTTGTATATTAATTAAAAACTTTTATCGTTAAAGCAATATTAACTTACTGCTTTTCCCATCAAGATTAAAGGATCTTGATTAATGAAAAAATTATATTTGGATATAAATACATATACTAATAATAATCACAAAAATTAATCTAATCATTATTACCATATAGAAAAGGATTAGTTTGCTTATAGCTGATTAAAGAAGAAAATATTTTAGCAATTACATTGTAAAAGATTTTTTTATGTAGTTACTGTGAGATCACTAACATGTCAATTTTTGAATTATTATATATTCGAGTTTGACTCTTATATTGTTTTAGAATACTTTAGGAATACATTTCGAATTATCATATTTATAAGATCTTATTTTTCAATCTTAATCTCGCTCTGACTCTCATACTTAGCAGCGGAATGGGTTGCGCATTAACTTTCAATTCAATAGTTAGTGGGTTCGATTCCTGATCGTCGATGTTTGTAGTGACTCAGAATCCACTTTAAGCTAGATCCTGGTGAAATTTGTTATGTGCAAAAAATGACATTCAAACTAAATATTGACATTTAAAGGGTGAGCACTCTGATTTTCAGTTCATCAGTTTGGGGTTTCAGGTTCAATTCTCACCATACATTGTGGGAAGAATTGAACCCACAAACAGTGTGGTGATTTTATAATGGGGTTTGGAATCCAATTTACGCAATAGCCTTAGGCCAAATCAGCCTCATATGCAAGAATTAGTCTTAAAAAAATAATATACCAAATTTATTACATATATATACAGTGGCACAAACAATTGAAGATACACCTTTCAATTACTTTATAAATCCTTCTTTCAATCCAAATAACACATTAACTAGAAGTGCAAACGAAATTTTATTCTTAGGCATAACAAAAGGTTTAATTAACATTAAAAATAAAGAAAAATCAATGACAAAATTCTAAAAGAAAAATTTTCAGAGGCATTTCAAATAAACATAAGCAAATTTCTACCTTAAAAAATTGAGGATACACCAATGAAATTTTTGTTATATCTCACATACAAAGACAGTGTCAACATTTGGTTGCATGTCATTTGGCTTTTATAATGTCCTCTAAACGCCTTCGTACAGATTCGACAATTTTTTGGTGGTATCTGGAGATATTTTATCCTATTCTTCTTGTAACACTTGCTTGAAATGGGCTTTGTTCCTAATTTAGTGTTTTTGGACCGCTGTTTCGAGTGGAGCCCACAAATTTTCTATGACATTGATGTCAGGGGACTGTCAGGGGTGAATACAATTGCTGTTTACAATGAAAAAGACATCACATTTTGACATTACGTGCCATATATTTGGGGTCGTTGTCATGCTGGAATATAAAATTTCCATCTAAACCCAGTTTTTTTGCATTTTTTTAAAGATTGTTGCGGAGTATATCTATATACAGCTTATGATCCATTATGCCATCTATAAAAACTATATTTCTTACCCCACATGAAGCCATACAACTCCAAACCATCACCATGTTTAACTGTAGGAAATAAATTTTTTGGATCCAAAGCAGTGTTTGGCTTTCTCCAAACGATCCGACGACAATTGCTTCCAAAAATGTTGAATTCACTTTCATCACTAAATATTACTTTCTTCCAAAAATTATCTGTCTTCAATTGATGAGTTTTTGCAAACTCTAAGCATTTTTTCTGAGTTTGTAAGCTTATAAATGGTTTCTTTCGAGCAACTCGAGTGTTATATCCATCATGTCTAATCACATTTCTCATAGTTTTAGCACTTACCCTTCTGCCCATTATTCGAGAAGTTTCTGCAGCTAGTTTGACTGCTTTTAGTTTAGGATCAGTCTTGATATCTTTCAAAATTTTCCTTTTGGCAACATCACTCAGAATACTTTTCCTTCCTCTTCTACTTTTATTTTCAATAATTCCTTCGATTTTAAATCTTCCAATGATTTTCTGGACACACGAGTGGCTTCTACCAACAATTTTAGCTATTTCATGATAAGAATTTCCATGCTTAAATAACATTAATATAAATTTTCTTACATCAATACTGGTCTCTCTCCGATGAGCCATTTTCCATTCAAATTTGCGACTTTAAATTCCCAGAACCAACTTTAAAAGACAAAAATAAGCAGTCCAAAAAATTTAAGATAACATTGCCCAAACTTAGATTATTATAGTAGCAAGCAGAATAAAAATTTAGTGCTTGTTAAACAAAAATTTCATTGGTGTATCCTCAATTTTTTGAGGTAGAAATTTGCTTATGTTTATTTAAAATGCCTCTGAAAAATTCTCTTTTAGAATTTTATCATCGATTTTTCTTTATTTTTAATGTTAATTAAACCTTTTGTTATGTCTAAGCATAAAATTACGTTTGCGCTTCTAGTTAATGTGTTATTTCGATTGAAAGTAGGATTTTTAAAGTAAAAGTAAGGTGTATCTTCAATTGTTTGTGCCACTGTATATGTGTGTGTGTGTGTGTGCTCCATGAAAACATCTTACGTTTCACATTACTCTTAATTTAAGACGTTTTCCTGACATTTCAAAGAACTAATTTTAATAATTACTTTTGTGTATTAAACTTTAAATATTGTAATTAACATCAAACACATTTACAGTCTTGTCTTAAACTAATCTCAAAAATTCATGCGATATTTTTTTAAGACTGCTTTTGCAACCGTGAAAATAGCATGAATTTTACATCAATAGAATAAAAATTATTCATGAATACAACAAAGCAAAAACGTTTTGCATCCCAATATATCATAACAAGTTCGGTATTCAGAAAGGAATATATCTCCACTGTTAAACTCTGAAATATTAAAAAATAAAAAAGCAGGAAAAAATTATTCATTTTTGCACCTGGGGCGCATTTGAAGGCGCGTGGAAAATCAAGTCTCTTGTCAAGTGGAGTCTAGTGAAGTGGAAGTTATAGGTATGATGCATCCATCATCGGGGGTAGGGGAGAACAGAATGTTTTTTTTTTATAAGAGGGGTTAGGTCATTTCGTTCTTTATGAATGATTGTTATGTCTTCGTAACACCGATCGTGTCTACTATGGTATAAATCAGAAATTATTCACAGTTATGAATGGAAAATATGTATATGTATGTATGTATTCTATATTTGAGGGGAAAGGATTAGAAAATGGATATTCAGTTATTGCAATTAAAAAACAGTAAAATTTAAAAAAATTTTTATCATACAAATTCTTATTACAAAATGCTCGTTTGTTTGCAGCAGGTTAGGTTAGATTATGAAGGATATTTCTGGTGCTCTATGCTAACTTGCTTGTAGCTCACTGAAGAGAATAACAAGAGATGATTTTTTTTATAACTAAGCACACATGCCATAGGTACCCGTTTATAGGGTAGGCAACCATTCACATTCCATTCATTAAAAAGGAAAGGACAAAAACAGGAGAGAGAGAAATTACATCCATGCCCGAACCGGGATTTGAATCTAGGATCTCCCTATCCGCAGTCAGGCTTTTGTTAGCAACAAAGTTACAGCAGCATATTTCTGCCAATTGAAAAGCTGTTAAATGCAGCCAATTCTATCACAGTTTTAAAGCAAGGATCAAGTCCCTAACGAAGTCAACTTCTGAGCTAATAGCCTCCTATACATACCACGCCATACCAATGGAAAAATGGGAGACCCTATGAGACATTTAACACCCATAGGCTCTTTCAACATGATAAATCTTTGGCTCTGTCGTATTTTACAAAATATTTTTCATCACGAAACAGACTTTTTCTTATCCAGATCAGCTGGATAACAAAAATCTTAAGCTTATGTATCGCTCTAGAGTTACATAAGGAGCTATTTAGGAACATAAGGATTACATCTTAAACATTATTAATGGAAAATGCTTTGTAACTTCAAAACAAAGTCAAATACAAGATCAAAACCTGGAAGGCTTACTTCTCTTGAAAATGCCTTACCACATTAAAGGAAGACCGTGACCAGAGAAGAATGGGCTTTGTTGAGTCAGATCAAACCAGCTCAGATGTCGTATCCGACAGTATTTTATTTATTCATAGCCTATTGATTAAGTGATAAACATTGTTTAATACGCGAATCTTATGTTTTACGTGTATTGATCAGTAATTGTTTAATTTGTTTATTTTCATATAGCACTTACTGGTAAAACTTTGGACAATAGTACATTTGAGATTATTGAGACAATAAACGATGGTCAAACGGATGTGATGAATTTTGTATCCTTTTTATATGCAATACCATATTGTAAAAGCCATGGAAATTTAGTTCAGTGTTTCTCATAAAGTTATGTCTAAAAATAGCATCAAGAGATTAATAAATTAAACTTAATACGATGAAATAAATAAATTTATTGTACTTTTATAATCATTAAGTACTGGTGCAATGCACTAGCTAACAAAAGTTTAATGTTTAAAATAACAAGTATAGAAATAAATAGTCAGAGATTCAATTCTACCATAGTAATAGACCCACAACCAAAATTTCTGCATTCCCTTCCCTTCTATAGACAACAAGAGAATATCATTTCCTCTCTACAAATTCCCCTAAATGTAATCTAGTGATCGTATTATTTTATAACAATCTTTTGCTATTTGATTATCTACAATGCGATGGCAAAAAAGTAAATACGTACATAGTGGTGCCAGCACGCCCCGGACTGTACCTTAAGGTTAACGGGTTTGGAATACTCGCCCAACACCAATTTCCTCATAATTTTGAACTAAGCTCATATGACAAGGGCACATCTCAGCAGTAAACTCTTCTCCACATTCCCGCTACAACAGCAATGGCAAAGTAATGATAATTCAATCAAAATATTTTAAGTAAATTTGAAAGACAAAATTAGTGATTCTTACTTTGTCAAGTGAGATTATCACATCCTTTAAAAATAATTGTCCCATGGTTGATTCCAGGCGCAGTTGAATAGTTAGAAATGTTTCTGTTCGCATATCAGTTGGGGGAATATTCAGGATTTTGGCAAAAGATATTATGCTGAAAACAATCTCAAAGTAATAAAAAGCCTTTCAATACTTT
Source organism: Latrodectus geometricus (assembly GCA_026290005.1). Taxonomy (NCBI): domain Eukaryota; kingdom Metazoa; phylum Arthropoda; class Arachnida; order Araneae; family Theridiidae; genus Latrodectus; species Latrodectus geometricus. The sequence continues at coordinate 6,346 of JAPDSC010102882.1, forward strand.
GAATTCTATAATTGTCCATTAGAAGACATAAAAATAATAGGATGGTTAAAATACACTGCTAGCCACCAAAATTGCAGTACCAAGGAAGACAAGAGATATCACAACAAAGTCTATTTTGTAGATAACATATTGACCAAGTACCAAATTATTAAATTTATAGACTTTTGTGAAGTGTGGTTTTGGCATCAGCAGCCAGAGCAGCCTTCATTGTTGGCGATCACCACTGCTACACGCCTCAGCATTTATTCAGAGACTTTGAATGTGTTTTTGGAGTACAGCAGACCAAGCAGCTTCCACACGTTGCCAAAGTTGATCTCGTGTGGCAACTGTTGACATAATCTGGGCCAGTCATTGAGCAACCAAGGACCACGTGATTTCTATTGGCGAAAAATCCGAAGAGCAAGCCCGCCAGGGAAGCAATTAATCTGGCGATTGACGAAGAACCCTTGTGACCCAAAGAACTAAAATGCGTTCCACGCGTGTTCGCACATTATACTGTTGAAATATGGTTGTGACCAAATCCTGAAGATAAGGAAGGACGATTGGCTCCAACACATAGCAGATGTAACGTTGGCTAGAGGAATGCGAGAGTAATATTCAATACCACCCCATATCATAATACCTGGTGCAGGACCAGTGTGGCTGTGCATAATGCAGCTGTTCAGTATCCTCTCTCCACTATGTCTCCAGACTCGAAATCGACCATCGTGCTGTTGCAGACAGAAGCATGACTTGTCAGTAAAGACAACTTCCTTCCATTCTGCAAGCCACATCCTTCTTTCATCCCAACATTGGCTGCGGAGACTATGGTTCTGCGTCAAGGGTAGACGAAGCAATGGATATCTTGTGAACAGATCACTTTATTATAAACGGTATCAAATGGTATGCGCAGACATTGGATGCTGCGTTACAGACTGAATGTGCTGTGCTATGATTTCGTGATGTGACTGAGCGATTCGTCAATTTCCATGCACAGAATTCGTCTGTCATCACATGAAGTGGTGCACTGAAGTGTATACGATCGAACACATCGGTACGTTGTACCCTCCTCCATCCAACTATCACGTGACCACATTACAATTGTTTGGTTTCGTCCAACATGATTACCGATTTCCCTGAAAGATAATCCACAATCTCGGTAGGCCACTATCCTTCCTCTGTCGAACAAGGATACTTGATAAAAAATGATCACTGTTTTCTACCAGGCATAATTGATCGTTTTTTGAAAAAACCACAAGAAAAACATAATTGCTGAACTAGAAAACGTCGAAATCTCCAAGCCTTAGATAGCGTTTTGAAGTGGCGCCACAGGCGCGCGTGATGAGCATCTGCATTGAATTTCTAATCATTTGCATATCTCGCCTCCACTATTATACATGTTGAAAATTTCAAGTTATTTGAATGCTTTCTTCAGGCTGTTGCATTTACGGTGGCCAGCAGTATAATACTTATACAAAATATTTAAATTTTAATGAGTGTAAAAAAATAACTGAGAAATAATGTTTATGTGTCAATATAAAATTTGGAAACGTTAAACGAAATACAATTTAACTTATAAAATTGATTCCTATTCAAACCATTTTATTAAAGAAAATGAAATAGCTCATGATAAAATTTTAAGTGGTTTGTTTTTATTTTATTCAAATATTCTTTTGTAAATTGCTGATTTTTAAATATATGCAGAAAATAATCCTAGATATTTAATGAATGGTGCATTTACTCTAACATTTACATATAGCTCATTCATATCATATAATAAAAATTTGTCTAGAACAGTTTTTCTTTATTTAAATCCTTACAACTTTATTCTGAAGAAACTATTTTAACAAATTTAAATAAAATTATAAAATCATTTAAATTAAGCTATAAAATTATACTCTTTGAAATTCCCTATTAATATATATTAATATAAGTCTCTTTATGCATTAATAATTTAATTTTTACTAAGAGTACATGCACAAAAAGAAATAAAATATTAATTTCTAAATAACCCCTTCTAACATAAGTTTTAATGAAAAGACCTTATGATATATATATATACGCTTTTCTATACTTTAATTAGAAAATATATTTTAAGAGTTTCCAACTATTTTTGGAGGCTTATTTTCATGCCTATTTACTTAACCACTTCAGTTATGCTAATATTTCCTAAATCAATACGAGAAAGAAAATATGAATTAAATGCATGATTTTGTAATTTTTTTTAATTTAATAGTGAAATTATTAAAATTTAATTTAAAAATTAAACAATAATTTGACTATTTTTAGTTTTACTTAAAGAGAAGAACCTAAATTTCATTTTCAATATTTTTTATCATACATAATTGTATAATTTTTTTAAAATATTACATAATATATGTATAATTATTTAATATTATATATTATATATATTAATATATATTATATACATAATATATGTATGATTTTTTAAAAATATTACATAATCTTTAGAAGATTTGGGACTTCTTGCTTAAAGCACATGAAGACATCAAGTTATAATTGACAAAGAAACTTGAAATCGCTAAATCAAGAACTTTGACTCAAGCTTGATCAATTAAGTTCTTAAAATTTATCCTATAGGGGTCTATCAGATTTCAAATAATATATGCAAATCAAAATTTCTAATGAGTAATAAGGTCTTCTAGATCTTACTAATATATGGTAAATATGTTTAAATTAGAATAATTGTAGTAAAGTGTTATCTCTCCAATTTTATGAAGAATTTCGAGGTTCACACTAATAAATTAATTAAGCTATATTTGGCTTTCAGAGTTGACATCAAAAGCATTGCGTGTATTATTCATTAAATGATCCAGAAATTTATTCCAGAAGTCAGTTTAATTTTAATCGAATAACAATAAAAGAACCTAATGGGTCTTCCTTGCATATATTGAATATTTTGAAATTGGAATAATTATAAAACAGCAAAACTCTCTATTGCCAAAATTAGCACTCGTAGATTCGCAATTAGACTTAAGTCATATTTTTATTATCATAAGCTACCAAATGACTCTACTTATAAATCGAAAATTGAAAGTTAAATCAAGAACAGAGTATCAAGCATACTCATTAAAAGTTTCATAAAAATTTAAAGCCAATCAAGTTTTAAATGTTTATAAGAACAATTGTAAACTTAATAAGAAATCGTACATACGTAATATGTAGCTTAAATTTTCCTTTATATGATAAATAATTTAAAATTGGAATAATTATATTAAACAGTTAATTAAGGACAAAACTATAGTTCATGAATTCAAAACTATGCATAAGCTTTGCCGTAGGTTTTTGCATCAAGTATGGTATTTACTTTCCAATTCTACAAAAAAAAAAAAAAAAAATGCTCTCATTGTATATAATTAAGATTAAATCATGTTCTCTTTAACATTTTTATATACAGGATTCTAGAAAATTAAGATTTAAAATTCCTTCAGTTTGCATACAAGAAAATTAAGAGCTTCCTTTGCTTTTACAAAAATCTCATTTAAACATTCAAACTTTTCATAACATTACCGATGATAAATTATTTTTTGTTTATCATCGGTAATCAAATTTTACTTCCTGGTATAGGTTTATCATCAAAGTCAAATTTTACTTTTTGTTTTAGATAAACATTAATAATTTAAACTTTAGAGAATTTCATGTTCTATGAAATTTTATCAAAATATCATTTAGTGATCATGGTAAAAATGTAAAATAAATTCAAAACTAAATAAGTAAAAAATCTCTGGCAAAAATAAGAATGTGAAATTTAAAAATATTTTTACGGGTATATTTAGGTAGTTTGGCAGGCATGATTATATCATTAATTTAGAAATTTTTTTTCTAATTTTCCTTAACTATACATTACTTATTAATTAATAGATTTTAATTAAACAATCAATAAAAATTAATATTGTTATTATCCATTTTCAGTGAAAGATTGATGAAATTCGGTATAGTATAATCTTTTGATTGAATTGATTTTCCTCTATTTAAAACTGATTACATAAAAATATAAACTAGTACTTTTAAATTTCTCTTATAAATTTTCAAATTATACAATCACCTTTTACAACTAACTTGATGGATGGGAAGAAATTCAAATAAAAAGCTTTACAATAATCAGTAAACTGCTTTTTCTTCTCATTCGATTTGAAAGTTAATTTCTTGAATGATTAATGACGCAATGTTTCAGTTTTAAGCAATTGCTTTTTTCAATTGTTGACTGATACATACATTATTTTTAAATTAAAATTTAATTAGCAAATTTAATTCTGTAGAGTTTTCCTCAGAAATAAATTGGTGATATGGAATTAAACACATCCGGCTTACAAAAATCCGTAATTCAATAAATAAGATGGATGTCTTTACATTACTTCCGCTTAGTTGATTGGAAGCAGATTTCGGATAATACTCTTCAATCTTTTAAAGAATCACTAGTTACAACCCCTGATTTATTTGATTATTTTCTATTTATTTTAACAAATTAAATTGATTAGATTAAAAAAATCACTTCCTGAATTCAAGGAATAAATTACACTACTGATTGAAGGCGGTAACTTCTTAAATTGCTTTGCGGTTCGTTTTTGACTGCTTTATACCTACAAAATAGCATTTCTTGAATTTTAGTTACTTGCGGTGACCTTATAGTTCGGGGGACTCAAAAGTTTCGTTTAACTATTAATGTAATCCTAATTTATTTTGTAATCACATGTTATTATGTTCGAATATTTATTTACAAGTCCCATGCAATCATAAAAATAAATTTAGAAATCTTGCTCTGAACGAAACCTTTGATTTTCAATATGTTTCTTAGATTAGATTAGATAATAAACATGCAAGGGAGAACATGTAAATTACACAATATTTTACACATTGAATTATGCAAATTGAATAATAAATAAATAGTAAAATGATGTAATTAAGTAAATTTCAAACTTTATTTCATTTCCTTTTATTTTGTTTAAATGTTCGAATTTAATTAATTCTTAATAAATTTTTAAAAAATTATTAACTTAAAATTGTTTACCGTTCAATGAAAATTTAAATATCAAAATGTAAATATATATATATTATTTTCCATTTTTTTCATATCAGAAGCTACTTTTTTTTTTTCCTTTTTGTCGAATGCCAGCCAGACTGGCAGTATGGGTGCGCTGCTCCACTCTTTCAACTGAACCGCAATTGGGTGTGGAGTCCGACTTCCTGAATACACACATGCCACAGGAACCCGTTTATAGGGTAGGCAATCATTCACAACCCATTCATACAATGAAAGGACAAAGACAGGAAAGAGAGAAAGTACATCCATGCCCCGACTGGGATTCGAACCCAGACCTCCCTATCCGCAATCCGGAATGCTGACCACTAGACAGAGTAGGCGGCATCAGAAGCTTCTGAAACATATTTAAAATAAAAAACTTATTTAATGACAAAATTGATATAAATGAATACAAATTTTTAATTATTTTTTTACATGTTATGAATTTTCAAATACATTAAATTATTATTTCAAATAAACTTCGAAAAACTGCTATTTAATAAAATTAATTAAAAATATTTCGTTATTAAAATATTGCTTTATTGTGTTATCAATAAAAATATTATATTTCATTGCAACTACTTAATTTTCGTAAGTCTAGCTACTTTTTCAATAAAGTTAAAGTATTTAGGTATAAATTTAGCACACAGACACACACATAAAACACACACATATATATATATATATATATATATATATATATATATATATATATATA
>JAPDSC010102898.1:0-12674 GCA_026290005.1 Latrodectus geometricus
TATGAAAAATAATTTTAGTATTTTTATCAAAAATTAAAATTTTAACATATTGTATTACTTATTTAAAAAAAATATTTATATACAACATTAACAGCGTTATGCATCAATAAATGCCATTAATTGATTTATTTATTTGAAAACGACGCATTTATAGCAAAATTAAGTATGAGAAAAAGTTTTCTTTATAAATATTGTTTTGACATCTAAAATTAATAAATACTATGCATAAAGGGCATTTATTAATGATAAGAATATTATAATCATAGTTTATATTTTAAATTTGAGATTTCTCCTATATTTTCAAAGCTTCTCCAGTTCAAGTAGTTCACTTAATCAATAAATCTCATCTTAACCAGTCTGTTTACCCATCATTTCTTGGGGGAAATCATGATTTTCATTCATTGTCTGCTTATTTCAATCTTAGTAAGGTATACCCCAGTGAGTATTCTAAAATTAGCGTCTTTCTTTATGAACAAAAAAAAATGTGCTGCCTAAAATCGATATGAGAATATTTACAATGTCTTACATTACGTTCTTAAATAATTTTTTTTAATTGTTATGATAAGAGTTATTGCTAAAATTGAAAATTCATCTAATGTACACATACTAAATGTTTTTCTATAGAATTACAAAATGAATAAAGATAAAATTTATAAAATGTAACAACTTGCTTCTTACAAAATCCCATATCTTATTTAGTAATTTGATATTCACCAAATATTTTATATAATCAAATTTATTTGATAAGTATTTGACTGAATGGAATTTTATATGTTATTAGATAATTACGATAAAAGGATACAGGGAATATATTTTATTCTTAAAAGGCAAGTGAATAAACAAAAAAGATTGAAAAAGTCATAAAAATAATTTGCTTTAAAATTTTATAAAAATACCTTATAATTTTTTTAAAACTTTTTGCTTTTAACTGTGACACACTATTATTAATTTAGTTTCTTATTTTAAAAAATGAATGTTTTTTATTTTTAATCTGAGATTCACTGTAAAAGGTATAAACTTGGGGCTACGATTATGTTTTAATAACTAATGAAGCTTCAATTAAACAAAAATTAATAATTTTTCCAGTATATATAATCAGGCACTGCTTAAAATTTTTATAAATTTTCCATGTTTAATTTTAAGAATACATTTCAAGTGTTAAAATGACTTCAGTAAAATCTTAATAATAATATTTTATGAAGACATTTTCATATCAATATTTTATTCTATAAGTGTTGTTGTATGTAATAACGTTCTTATATAAACAAAAGTTATATGTGATGTCAGAAATATTTTTAAATATTTTCATGTAAAATTAGTGACAGAAGTAGTAAATTACTAATTGCGAACGAAATGCAAAAGTTTACCATGCAATGTGCCTTTGATTATAACTGCATTAAAGATTTGTCATATATTATGATCTAAATTTATATGATTTTAAGAATCTGCTATTATTAATTGCTTAGTTTCATCATTATTCACATTTAGTAAAATATTCACAAGTGTAAAATATGAATAGATAAATTTTTATTTGAGGAATGCAGGGAGATTTTATTATTATATTCAAGAGTTAAAAAATTGTTAAAATATCTTAGAAGAAGAGTAAAAATGTTTACAAAACATTTTTCTGATTTTGATAGATTTCATGTGGAAATCTTCCTAAATTTCTTTTTATATGCATTTTATTCAATGTAGTAGCTTAGATAGGTTAAGTTCTCTGGATTGCCTGAAAAAAATAGTTTTGATTGTTTTAGAATAATGATGAGGAATAGCAGTTGGTAATAAATTATTCACTGTCACTATAACCACAGAGACTACAGACACACTATCGAACTGTCTTAATAAATTATGCTGATATGTTTCGAGGTCTTAAGCGGAGTCATTCTTAAAACATTAATGTCTACTCGAACAGTTTGATGGTTTATAAAAAATATAAATTGACAACTCGCAATCTATAGTTTTGGTTATTTTTGTCTTATATCTCATATAGAACCATTTATTTGTGAGTTTAGCTATTTATCTGAGCTCAAGAGTAATTTCTCAGAACAATATTGGTTTAATTTATATCATCATAAAAGGCATATTCCTGTTTTGAGGTAAGGTTTTATAACATTCTTGTTTGGTGATAATAGGACATATTGCCAATCAGCATTTCAGTTATTTATACTGACTCCTCATCTTGAGTTTTGATATCATAGTCAATTTAATACATGTATTTGTCAACGCTTGTTCATTTTAATGACGTTTTTAAAACAGGTGTTACATTTTCGTTATGTTAAGAACCATGTTATTTTCCTTTATTTAGACTTGTCATATTCTTTATTTCATTAAAATCATACCTGAATGCAAATTTCGATATTATAGATACCATGCTAGAAATATTAGATGTATCCGCTACAACATACCTTGTATTCCTTGATTTTTTTAACAAGCGAGAACTTTTGGTTAATGATTATCGAGCAATATTTTTCTAACTCAATCCCAAGTGTAGTTATTACTGCCAGAATCATTTTCAGATATCGATTTCTCAATACATTTCTTTCTGAATTTGTTAAAATATAATCAGTTCTTATTTCATATGCAATATATTTTGCCAATAAATGTCATTTTATTGTTTGAATGCAATCCTTTATTCTATTCCTAAATTTTATAAAATACTAATGGACACAGTTAAATTTTAGCAGTATTTTTGCTATTAACTCAGATATTAAATGAATACAAATTATTTCATTTTAATAAGGTATAAGTGTAATGCATTAATTTGCTCTAATGTCAATTTGATACAAGATACGCGAGAGGGCGCACGCGCATTGTAGTGTTTATAAATAATTCTACATTCTGTAATATCTAATATCAAAATGTAAATAAAAGCATTTTTAAAACAACTTCGCTTTAAATAATAACTTTTATAATGTTTATCAAATACCATCAGAGATAAAAGGAATGAAATTGTGAGGTCTCATTACAAAATATAAGACTTTATTATTTGAAGTATATTTATAAATGATATAGTTTTTCTTCCAAGTTAGGTTGCTTTTAAAATAGAATATTTGGCAAGATATTGATAAGAAAATCATAGATAGTATAAAATGATAGCTGTAGTTACTTATCCGTTAACTAAGATTGTTCTTTGAGAAATAATAAAAAAACATCCAGTACTAAGTACATTAAAGTTTATGAGGAAGCATGTATAATTACATTATAGTTATACTTATAAGGAAGCATATATAGTTACATTATAGTAAATATTAGTCAGTTATTATTTTTTTTCAACCACACTATTTAATGCCCATATAGTCTTCAGTAAAAATCATTTTTTGAAGTATTTAATATAAAATATACTAAGATTTGATTGAATAAATTACAAATTGTATCATTTAACTATTTTATATTCATACTTAAATTTTGAATATTTTTGAACTACTAATTTGACGATGCATTTCAATTTTTACTTTAAAGAATTCATGTAACAATATTTATTCAAAAGTATAAAGTTAATATTTTTCTTTAATTTTAAAGATTAAAATGATGTAACCAATTCTTTCAATAGCGGAAAATTAGCAGCAAATGTTAGTAATGTAAAGAAATTATACACATGTAAAAATATATCACACAAATGTTATATAAATAGTAAAAATTGCACTGTACTAATTTACAAGGGAAATATTATATAAATAATTTTATTTTATTTACAGAATGGTACAAAATATTAATTATAATTTGTATACTTTGTGGTATTTATTTTTTATAAATTTTAACAAAAGATCTATAAACATCTTAGAATGGGTTTAATCTGTTTTGTATTTCATAAACTGATGGACACTATTTCTGTGTAGTTTGTACAGCTCATTTAATAATTAACATAAAATATAATTACTTATTTCAGAATGTGATGTACAATATATATAAGTTTATTGTTGACAAATAAAATATAATTTATACCAATTTCAATAAAGATTTCGTTATAAATAAAATACAAAAAAGTATATTAATCCAAATTGTAAATTCAATAAACTGAAATCAAATAATTGATTTCTGTTTGTGGAAAAACTTAAATCTTTACATAGCTTTTAAACTTATACTTGCAAATATAAAATCAAAAATTTTATTTGATCACACGTTTGTTTGTTCACATTTTAGTAAGTTTATTTAGTTGTTCAAAATATTTATTCAAGTGACATATTTTACTGCTGAAAAATGAAAAAAAAAGACATGAAAAGAATGATAGTTAATATAAAAATAATTTCTAAATGTGACAATCTTATTACAGGAATACGAACGATAGCTTAACTACTTGATTCTTTTTCACTTAAATAAACCATTATTTCTGTATACAAACTTTTATAATAAACAGATTTATTTATTTTTTTAAAGAAACTGAGAGAAAGAGAGAAATGTTATGTGTAACTTTAGTCAACACCTCATTTATATGATTAAATCATTTACATGACATTTTTCAAAGTAAAACATTAATTTGAATAATTAAATTATATTAATTTGAATATTAATGTGCTAATATTCAAATTAATGTTTAATTAATTTGAACATCAATTTGAATATTAGTTTAAAATAATAAAACAATAATTATGAGTTGGAAAATCTTGAAAATTTTTATGCATAAAAACATTTCATTTTGTCTTAAAATTTCCGATTTCGTTAATAAAATATGTTGAAAAGTATATATATTTTAATATTTATTGCTGAATATATATATAAGAAAGTTAAAAATGTTAAATACTTTATCTCTATTAAAACGAACATCAAAATCACTGTATTATAATTAAATTTGTTTTACGTTCTTGAGACCTTCAGCATTATTTCTAAGGATATAAGTTTTGATTAGTAAATACTGATTTAAAATAATATATTTGAAGAAAAATTATATGTAATATATATAATTCTATGTAACACACTAGGGTAATTTTATGTAACACACTAGGTAAATCTGGAAAAGTGACTATATCTTATATCCTTTCTTACTCTTAAAAGAAAAGGAAACTTGTCTCAGAAACTGCTTGTAAAATTGGTTAAGTGACGCTTCTTATATTTCTACACCAAACAAATTTCATTTTAAGAACATCTGATGAAATTATTTTTAGGAGGTTTGAATCTCTAAATCTAATTTTTCAAATGACTATTGTGTGCTAGTGAAATATAACGAATAATTGTAGTAACTTAAATAAAATTTATATATAGCGTTTAATTTATATATTAGTTCTTATATAGCGTTTAAGCATTTAAAAAATAAAAAACAATTATTGAAAAAAATACTTCTAATTAGGATATGGAAAATATACAAATGTAAAATAAATTACTCACAAGAGTATTTAACTGAAAGGAACATTTTACATAATTACTTAACTTTTAGGAAATAACGAACAAAATATTTTAATGTATTATAGTACAGAAAAATAAACAATTAAATTAATTCAAAAATATTTCATGAAAAAATTAATTGAAAAATTAAAATAATTAATACTTAAGTTGAAAATTTATAACACATATAGAAAACAATATTTTTCGTTAAAATAAAATTGTCCTAAAAGGAATTTTGTTATTGAAATTTTTAATTATAAGATTTAATTTTACTTTTAACAGTTATTAGAAAATAATTTACTTAAATTAATAAATAAAATATTTTATAACTTGATAAATTTAAGTGAAAAAAATAAAAAGAAAATTATAATAAAAAACAAAAAGTGTGTATTGTTAAATAAATGTTGTTAATTAAACTAAAATGATTGTAAGAATGTAAAAAATTTAATTTATGCATTTTTTCTGAGTTTAATTATTAGAGAATTAAAATTCTTAAATACTTACTAAGTCATTTTTAAATCCTCTTTTTTAATGGATTAAAGAAGTAATTTAAAAGATGATTTATAAATATGAAATTTATAAAGTATCAGTAAATTTAATTTTTTAATTTATATTCTCCTGATAAAAATGCAATAACACATTTGAAGAAAACTTTTTGGTTTTTACAATTACTAAAGTAGTATATAATAGATACAGAGTTTTTAGTTTAAATATAATTTTACCAGTTTAAAATAATAATAGGATTTGATTGGTACTTTGAGGAATTTAATGAGAATTTTCTAACAGCTAAATAATTTCATCTAGGTATTTTCATTAGATATATTTTCACAAATGAGACAAAAATGTAGCATTAATTCAATATATGATCTAAAATTTTAATATAATAGTTACTTGGTCGTTAATAAACTCTATATTCTTAAATCTAAGTTTGATAAATGTTAAGAATGAAGCAGCAATATAATCTAATTTTTTCGAATCTATTAACTAAACTTAAAAGTGTAAACTGTTAATCTTTTTAAGAAAAATTCACCATATTGTTTTTAAAATTATTGAAAAGTTTTCGAGCAATGTGTCAAACTGATATTGGTAATTCTTCATTATTATCGTTGCATCAAACGGATTAATTATTTGGACATTCATGAATATGAACTCTATTATGCATGATAATAATTAGTGTTTATACAGTACTTACTTTACATAATGAAACATTCTAAAAACATGCTCTTCATTATTAACTTGATATGGCAATTTTGGTAAAATTAAGCTATTCTTGAAAAGTACCCAAAATTATTAACTGGAATCTGAGAATGATTGCACGCATTTATAACAACAGCGTCTTTTTCTGATGATATTTTCAAAAAATTCTCAATTTGAATTTCGACACATTTTGATTCATATTTTGATACATGTTGCACAAACTTAAACAAAATATAATTTTTTAATACATTTAAAGTTTGCATCATAAATGTAAGGCTTAATAGAAAAAAATAATCTACTTTATAAAAATAAGGAAATACGTTTCTTAAAAAACTCGATATGACATGAGAAAAATTAAAGCAATTTTTGTGTGGGATCCTTGTATCTGTGTGTGTAACTATAAAACAAACTATACTGCATATGCTTTTATTTCAAGTAAAAACATAAGGGAAGTGTAAAAATGTAAAAGCAAAACAAATTTTAATACAAAATTTAGATAATAATGAAATATTTTGCAACTATAAAACTTTACTGCTTTTAAATTTCAAATATATTTGAAATTTTAATAAGAAAATTTTTAACCAAAACTGAGTATTCAATATGATTTTTTTGACTATTTACACACTGCAATTATTTTTAAAATTCCGTTTTAATTTTAAAAATTACTAAACAGTTTTCAAATTTATTTTGATAATTTAAGTATATATAAATGCATTTTATATGACCGCTGTTTAATAATGGTATTACCACTAAATCAATCATTTAATATTTTTATTTCACAAATATAACTATTAGTAATTCTTTTAAAAATGCAAGTTTTTGATTCAATGTTAAATAGTTTTCTTGAATAAAGTATATTTATTTTCAATTGTCTACAGCATAAAATTAACATTTGTATTTATGGCTATATTAAGAAGAGGGATAGTCAGTTTTATAATTAATTTTAATAAAGCAATGTATTTCAAAGTCTCAAAATTATCTTTTATACTCTGTTTAAACTATACATCAAGTAAATAGTAAAATATACAATTAAGAAATAAATGCTAATTGAAATGACAGCAAAAACCGAAACAATGTGATAAAATTTTTGCAGTAGTAATAATTAATACTTAATTCATAGTATTATGACAGACAAATGTATATTATTATATGCAAAAATAATTTATAACATTATGTTAACTTTTAAAAATACTTTTATAATTTCTTTCTTAGTTTAAATTAATTTTTTTAGCTTTTCCTCCAATAATTGTGGTTACCAAATTTATTAAAAATTATTTTGTTGTATTTTTTAAAATGATTCAGGTTATTCGTGGTAGAAACTTGAAATTAAACTCTTTACTTTTGATTTTCTACTTTCCATTAGAATAGAACTGTATGTTCGTTGAGTATAAAAATTTATTAAATGTTTATGTTTTAATTATTTTCTTATACTAGAGAGCTCATTTATTTTGTTGAAAAAATGAATGCAATTGATTAATTTTAAAATATTAGCTTAAAGAAAACACATACTGCTTAAACTTCGAGTATTCCTTTAATTTGATTTAAATTATATTTAATAAATTTCACAAATTATACTAAATATTCTTTATTCATCTCATAAATATCTATGTACTTATGTGAAATGAAAAAACGGAAAATGTTTGTCTTATTAAAATTAATGAAATATTTTTTATAAAAAAGTTTAAACAAATATAATGAATGATTATATATTAATATAATTTTTATTTATTAATACAAAATTGAAAACAGTATAGTTCTTACAATTATTATGAATTTAAAATAATTGCTCTTTCACACTGTAATAATCTAAAAAAAATTAGAAATATTGAAAGTAACATTTTTAATTATTTAACACATTTTTACAAAGGGTTGTGATCGTTTACTGATATTTAAAATTGATTTAGTTAAAGTTGACTAGAATTTATTTTATCAAGTTAACCATTAAATGTTGCTAATAGAATATAAGAAAATGTCTGATTAATTTTTGTCTTAATGGTAATAACATATCCATTTAAACATTACTGAATATTTTTCATATATAATTATAATTCATTAATCTGAAAAAACGCTATGCATAAAACTCAATGTATAAGAAATCATTATTTTGAAAATTTTTAAAAATATTGCCTTGGTTTTAAATAAATAACTAAATACTATATATTATTATTATTTATTTGCTATTCTATATCAAATAAACACTATCCTTATAAAAGAGTACATGTTAATTATATTGCTTGAGAAAATTAACTCGAGAAAATGCACGTTTCAAGTTTTCATTAATATGCCATACATTTTCTAAAAATTAAAAAAAAAAATACAATTTTAAATTAAACTCATATATATTATAGAAAAAAACAACGTTTTTAAACTATTTATATTTGATATATTTTGATAATTTAACAAAATGTTTTATTTTGTTTTTGAGCTAATTTTCCTTTAATCTCAAATAATTAGTTTCCAGAAAAATGATGCTACATGTATATCATCATATATTTCATAATTCTTATTTACATATACATTTTTTCAAGTTGCATTTTTAAAAGGGAGCAACTGATAAATTTAAGTGTATCGTTCTTTTTGTAAAAAAGAGCGTTTTTATTTTTAATTGTTCAATAATTTATGTTCAAAAATTTATGTCTATAATTGAAATTTCTTACTTATACCATAATTATGTCTTCTTACTTATACATCAATTATTAATTATTAGAAAAAAATTTAGTGAAACAATTTTCAAATGTCAATTCTAAAAGGAAATATTAATTCTTTGATGCATATTTTTGTATAAACATATTTCTGGTACTTGTACAACTTTCATAAGTATAAGTTTTTATGGTATTTTTTTATGTAATTTTTTTTTCTATTTTAGGTGGAAAGTTTTGATTCCATTTATGTACAGTTAAATACTTTTTATTTATTTACGTTATGTATTTGGCCCAGAAGGCTTTACTAAAAAATCATTCATCCCCTGAGGAAGAAGGGAAATATTTCGTAAAAATACATATTTCATATTGTCTGTAAATCATCACAAATTCAGCAGTTTTAAAAACAAAATTTAGGAAATGAACTTTGGAGAGTATTTATACATATTTTACTCATAAGATCTTTAGGAATATTTCTTACTTAACTATTTTGTTCTAAATCTAAAAATGTTACTAGTAACAATTTAAAATAAAATGTTCTTCCTAAATTTTATTTTTATATAAAAGTATTCGGAAAAACTCAATTTAAAAAACTACTTTCGTGATTTTACTAGTTTTGAAATTTTTTAAGCTTCCTTTTTCTGTTGCTACGTGATTGGCTTAAGAAAAAGATTATTTTATATTTTTAAGCGTTTTTTCACATAAACTTTTATTTTATACGGTAAGATATGATTTAAATTGACATAGACTTAATTTTTAAATGAAAAAATATATTTAATTATATTTCAGAAAATAAAGCTTTATAGGTTTTTCTTATATTTTAATTATATAACAAATTAATATACTAATTATTTTCGATGAAGAAACTTTATCGAAATAATAATAAGTACTCCTATTGTAACAAATTTATAAATAACTTTGTAACAAAGGGAGTACTTTCTATAATATTTTAAGTAATATTTTAAACTCTCTGAGTCATATGAGAAAATGCATTTTTCAGAAAAGGTTTTATTCATAAAAGATTTTATTTCAATAGGTAATAATTGAAAACTTTAATAAACTTTGGTTTAAATTAGATTGCTTGAATAATTAAAATTTCTGAGATTATGATTCATGGAGTATAATTGTTTGAACTATAAAAAGTAATATTAAAAATTATATAAACTTTCTTATAGCATTTAAAAAATATATAGAAAAAGGAATTAAATATAAAAAAGCCATTATTCGTGTAAATGTTTATAACAATATTTGAGGTTACCAATGTTAAATATATATATATATTTTCTTTTGACAAATATTCATTTAATTTATTCTTAAAATATATTTACAAAAAAATAAGCATTCTACTTAATTTTGCTTACTTAAAAATACTTTACAAAATCTTTAAGTTAGTTAACTATAGCGAAAATATTCTTAAACATTTTGTAAATATCATAGAACAAATATATTTTTAATTTTTCTGATTCAATCAATTTCATTAAAATAAAAATATCTTGCACGGTTTCAAATCTTATTCATTACATTCTATTAGTGGATTTATTCCACATTTCCATAAATGCCATTAAATTGTAAAAATGTACTGTACTGCAAAAATAAATGCTATTTCATTTAAAAACTGTCATGCGTGTTTTGATGGAAGAGAAAATCTAATTATATATGAAAACAAAATAGATTTTTACTTCAAATCAAACTGCAAGAAGATAATTAAAATTTTAATTTGAAAATATTCGAAGTTAAATTAGACAGATGTTTCAAAAATTGAGGTTTACTGTAACAATAAAAACATAAGAATATTACATTTATGAATATAGCTTTTATAACTTATATTTATTTATATGAAAATAAATTTTATTTTTAATTCGTTTGTTGAATTTGTCATAAAGTTTTTCGTTGAACATTAATTAGTGTATTTAGAGCGCATCCTTTTAATTCACATGAGACAATATTCAAATATAGATTAAATGAAATGTATTTTAATTAATTCATTTATGCATTGCACAAAACATTTCAAACATTACTGTAAAGTTTCAATATGATTCAGATCAGGGTTATTTACAAGATAAGTATAATAAATGTTTGTCTTATTTTTAAACTTTACATATTTTTGCATACTTAAATTCTATTAAAAGATAAATGGTACATTATTGGGGAAGAGATCCCTGATTAAACGTATTAATTTTGGCTGAAGGATTATATCAATATTTCTTTTTTATATTTAGAATGTCATTAATCACTGGAAAATGCAATACATTATGCTGAACACAAACATATTCAAATCATGACATTTATTGAGATCTTTGTAGTTATTTTATTGCATTCAGAATGGAACCTTTCCCTTACTCTACATGTCATGTATTTTCTAACATCACTATCAAAAAAAGCAATTTCTTAATCTCATCATTCCAAACAATTTTTGTTCACAAATGCTCTGAATATTTAATGCGTTTTTTGTCTACTTAATTCACTTTTTGTGATGTTTAGATTATAAATTTAATCTGTTTCCCTTGCACATTTAGCATTTAGTCCAAAACCAATAATATTGTTTTTACAATTTTGTTCTTGATTTAAATGTCTAATATCTGTTGCCTTTTTTACACACCTAATAATATCTGAAATTCATATATTTTAAGACATGTATTTTAGCATTCTATAATCCATAACACTTATGTTTTTTTCATTTTTATCTTGACCTATTCAATCACTAATTTCACTAATATTATTTATTCATAATGTAAGTACAACATCTGCATGCATTTCAAGTAACCTGTTCTACAATTTCAAAATAAAAAAAACCATTTTCTCTCAATATGTCTGTACTGCACTTTTTATATGTATGTAATCAGTTATTATTTTTAGTGGAATTTCCTTAAGTTATTTATTTTAAAAAGAGGTAAAAATTTTGCAAAATATTTTCAGATTCTATTTAATATTAATTATAATATGGAGAATTTTTATAAATCAGTTTGTATTTTTTTGAAAAATTCATCCCAGTAAAATAAAGTTTTTATAATTAAAACCAATATACACAGCAGGTTGTTTTGATTTGTGTAATACCGTATCACCAATCAAAACAAACCGTACTTTGGTTACTGAAATTTGAATATTTCTCAAAGCAATAATTGTCATAGGCTAGTTTGTTTTTAATATAATACACTTCCGAATTTATAACAAATTATTCTTCTATATTGAAGTAAAAGAAGTATAATTTTTTGGCTGTATAGATAATACAATTCTGTATTTTTATTAACATTTTACAATACATTCCTTTCAATATGTGTCTAAGCATTCGTAGTTCTCAGAAAAATAATATATACAGGAAGACTTTTTCATTTAAAAATAAGAAAATAGGTATATTTTCAATATCAACGTAAATATGATGAATTAATGAAAAAATTATTATAAATAAAACCTACTTTATATTTTAATATAATCCCTTATCCTATGCATACCCACACACGCTCACCCCGACATATGCATGTATATATGTATACATACATATATGTACCTATCTATCTATTTTTA
>JAPDSC010102921.1:0-14755 GCA_026290005.1 Latrodectus geometricus
TATATTTTACAAAATGGCATCAACAGAAATAGATTTCATATCACGAATACCAAAAATCCCCTTTCAATTGGTAAGAAAGTCCATGACCAGACAGTCAATGCAATCAACGCCAATGGTCGTCCTACTATAAAAGCATTCAGAACGTTCGATTTACCAGGAGAATAGCAATGTGGTTCCTTCCTTTTATGCAGGGCAGTCGGGCATTTTATCAAGGGACATCGGGTAGTAATGAAGAAGCAGCCAAGTGGCAGAACAAATTACTTTAGGAAGGCGAGCAAACTCGACGTTTTCAGTAAACGTAATCGAATGTTATCGTCTGTTAATCGATTTACATTGGGCGAGAGGGTCTTCTCAAAGGTTAAGAAATTATTCCAATAAATTAAGCATTAAAGGAACAAATAAGAAATAAGTATTACATTTTTCTTATAATAACGGACAACAAAAATAGTAATATATTAAATATAATATAATGAAAAATATCTAATTGTATTCTTACATACAATCAAATTTCATGGAT
Organism: Latrodectus geometricus; assembly: GCA_026290005.1. Classification (NCBI taxonomy): domain Eukaryota; kingdom Metazoa; phylum Arthropoda; class Arachnida; order Araneae; family Theridiidae; genus Latrodectus; species Latrodectus geometricus. Next base: position 518 of record JAPDSC010102921.1, read on the forward strand.
ATGCAATTGTACATTTAAAAGAAGTATCAGACAAGATAAATTTTTATCAAACACATTTCTATTTTTATTATTTATAGGCTTATGAAAGTTTTTGATTATTTTTTAAGATCGAATTTAATACTTATAAAGTTGAGTTAGGTATATCGAGAGTAAAAATAAAACATTAACTATTAATTTCATGCAGCCAGTTTAAGCATATAATAATTTCTTACAAAAGTAATTGCTTGGCATCAAATTTTGCTGACTTATTAAATTACATTTCTGAAATGATTTTCAAATTTGATTTCTTTTCTGAAATATCCATTAGACATATGAAGAATTTAGTATGTAACACAATTTAAAAAATTGTTTATATAGAAATAGTAGAATAAATATATGAATATAATATAATAAATATCGATACTAAATAGCTAACTATTTCATGTATAACTTAGAGACTTAATAATCTCATCCTATTCTACTTTTAATTCGCGTGCAAATCCCTACTGAGGATTATTTCCCTACATCTGAAGACTTAAATTATTCCATAAATTTTCTACTTCAGGAGTGTTCTACTTTTTAGTACATATAAAATCTTGATTCTGTTTATTTGAAGGAAATATTTAATTGTTATCAGTCAATATCGTCCTGCTTATATTTTATTTTCCTAAATGTAGATAAATTGTATAAGATATTTTTAAAGTAGTTTAAAATAACCATAGTCAATTTTTCCTTCAAATACTGTAGGTTACACTGACATTCATATGCTAACTTTTCCACGTCATCATGAATATACTATTCATTTGACTACTAAAGAAATCTCCAGGTTACATTTAAAGCTATGGAATTTTTAAACATTACTATTTTTTTTCCATTTAAAAAAAATTATTTTCCAATGGAAAATACATTTTACGTAAAAGCTTCTCAAATCTTGGCCTTCTTATTGAGTTCACGACTGTTTACTTTTAGATTCTGATGAGTTTTATTTTTTATTAATTGCCAGAAAATTGTATTTAAGATTAATTTTACAATTAAAATATCTAAATAATTTGGCAAATTTTAAATTTAAAATGATTCAGCCGACTGTAAGTGAAGACAGCCTTTCAAAATAATTTTTGTACTTTAGAATTTCCTCATAAAAAGCAAATAAATAAGTTAACTTTTATTCCCTTAATGATAAAAGTGTTTATACGTCTTATATGTAATTTTGAAGAAAATAAAATTTGCTTGAAAACCCTAAGGACTTAAGAAATCTAGAACATTTGTAAATGTAGGATATTTAAAAGTTATATGTTAGATGTATGAAATTATCTCAATTTTTTTCATTTAATAATGCATTAATGAAAGTATAGCTTATTGTTTTCAAAGTAACATAAATGTTTAAATGGTTTGCTGAAATTTGATTCCGAATTTTGTTTACATACTTGAAACAATCAATTATATTTAATAAATCAACAATGATAAATTGCATTTGTATTTATTTTTAAAAAACAGACAATTGATTTTCATGAAAATTAATAAGGAATTTCGTGTATCATAACTATTTTTTTTTTTTCAAATCAAATATTTCCATGATAAATACTATAAGTAGAAGTGCATTTCTAACAAATAAGCCAATTTAAGCATATTTCTTGTAAAATATTGAAATATATTTAAAATATAATGTTGCTCCATACTTCTAATTTTGCACTGTTGACATCATGGCATTTTGTGACATTCTAAGATGTTAACTTTCCTAATTGAATTTTTCTTAATTGTGGATACTTTTCATCCTCAGCAAAACAAGAAAACGCACAATGCATCAAGTTGACAAAGTCAATACTCAAGTTACTTATACAAATCAGAAACGCATCTTGCATATCAAGATGCTTATCGTTGAATAAATCTGAACATTTTTGGCTCTGATTGTTCACTGCAACAATGCACTTCAAAAGGAAACGTTTATCTTGTAAGCCTATTGTAGGAATCTTGTTTTGAAATAAAACTGAAAACGTATCAATTTCATTGCAAAAATTTTATATAGTTAAAGGTTCTTGAAAAGATTTTTTGATTCATATTATGCTGATATTTTATCTAAATCAATTATGAAGAACTAATTGTATATATTTTCTTTATAAGCATATAATTTATCGAAAAAATGAATCTGTATATAAAAGTATGTATATGTAGATTAAAAAGTGAAATATAAAATCAAACTTTGAGATTAATTCAGTACATTTCACAATACAATCATTATTGAATCTGGTTATAAAATTTTCCTACTTATTATATATATATATATATATATATATGTAAGTATTTATCTATATATATATATATATATATGTATATATATATATATATATATATATAAATATATATAATATTTTTCTTTACTACTGACGCATTTTTTAAAATTTTATTTTTATAAGTGTAGAAGCAATATGGATAATCTTACTTTTTTGTTTATAGTACCTTAAACTTGTACTAAAAACAATCAATAAAGAATCTATTGAACTCAAGGGGAACAAACTTGTACGAACGAGAAAAATGTGTTTACAAAAGTGAAAGAAAATTTCACTTTATTTTTGGTTCTTTTCTAGTTCCTTACAAAACTTTTAATCATGGATGAGTAAAGCAGAGAAAAAAGTGTTGTGGATTGTAGCGTTAGAATGTGTGCCATTCTATTTTATTTCGGGAGAATTGTCAAATAACCAACTCTTTGTTCAGATAAGTTTCCTTTATACTTCATTCAAGTTTTTATTTTTTCGATTCAAAGAAAACTGTTCATTTCTGATCTAGTTTAGAAATCTTATAATGGTGATTCAAAAAATTTCAATTAATGGTACGTTTTAATCAGCATTAGTAATTAGAATGTTTTCTTGTTGCTTCTTGTTAATTCAATTTTGTTAACTTTTATTGAATTCCTTTTCAGTACAGTAATCCATTATTTGCAGCACTGAAAGTAATTTGTTTTGTCATTTTAAACTAGATTACCTATGGCTTTTTTTTTTATCTTACTCATTTTTTAAGAATGCTTTTTTTTATATTTCTGCAATTGAGTCGATTATTAACATGTTATTTGCAAGTATATTTGATGTACTTTTTGTTTAGAAAGCAAAGAAATTTTGAAGGATATATTTCTACAAAACAAGTGCAGATTCAGATTTAAGTTTCAAAATTAGAACTATCATCAAACAGTTCCGATAATTTTATACATTAAAAGATAAAGAAACTTGAAATTAATTAAAAGATCAAATATAAATAATTTTAAGGCAATTCTTAATTGCACATTTATATCACTGCTTGATAAAATAATAAAGTTTTTTTCTGTAATATATTATTTTAAATTTATTTCTGAGGTATTCTATGTAAGAAATCATCATAACATTTTTGATCTAAAAGCAAAGCAAGTGTGTCGGTAAATCATTTAAAAAATTAAGTATCATGGTCTATTTATTCAGTTATTCTTGAGCTTCAAAATTAAAATTTGTATTAATATCTACGTCTAATTACAAATTAATTATAACTAATTTTACCAGACACTTAAAATTGAGTTTAATATTTAGAGAATGATAAAAGATATAATATAAAATCCTTCCCTTATTCAAACTGTCATATGATCAACCTATATGACTTGACACTGCATGTAGTAATTGAAATTAAAATTATTTAGATATTTACTAAGAGACGATTACTCATTTAAAATTAAAATTTAAAATTAAAAAGCAATTACTTACAATTTGATATCCGCATTCATTAAAATGATTCTTAAAGCATAATTATGTTTTAAAATGAAATATACGTCAAAATTTGCATTAACTTTCATTTTAAAATAATCATTTTTCTTTTTCATCAAATTGATCGAAACACATTTTATTCACACATTTGTCTTAGAATAAAAATACCTATTACTTATGTGGTTTCTTTTTGTTACTTAAATCTATTCTTATTATTATTAATCTATTTTCTCTCTCTTTCTCTGTATATATATATATATATATATATATATATATATGTACATACAAAGTCAACAATTAATTATAAATAAATAAGAAAGTATTGTTTAAGGTATCAACAATTTATTTCGTGTATTAGTCCCAATAAATGTAACTGATTCTTGAGTTAAAATCTTCAATGTGTCAAGCATAGTAAATAATTAAGATAATTTAGAACATTTTTCTTCATTTATTGCAGTCATTCATAAATTTCGCAAATGTTGTAAATCCACGATGAAAAACTCACATTTAAATTGGATAATTTACATACGTGATTTAAAATGAAAATTAATTTAATTTATAAGCATTTCAGTATCCAACAATTTAAAATTCAAATGGATAATTTAAAATGAATATTAAATAAAAATGTATGCATAAATATTTTAGTGTCCAAAGATTTCTTCACAACCTTATAACAAAATTCTTTCATAAAGTGAGACCAAAAATAAAAAAAATCTGAGTAAGGACACTAAAAAGACAAACATCTGCATTTAATAAACATCAAAACAATATATGTTATACATAAATACTGTATTTATTACTTTCCATTTCATAAAGTTAATAATTATTTATATAAAACTGAGTTTTAATATCAATAATATATTTTTTAACAAGACTCATTCATTTAATATTATTCTTATTATATTCATGCAAAAATTGGTTTTCAATATAGTCAAAGAAAATATTTTTCAAACAATAATAACAAAGTTAATATTATTTTATTTATAACTAATGTTAATGTCATCAGATTTCACTAAAGTATTATGACAGCACATTAAAATAATTTTAAAATAATCGATTAAGAAAATTAATTTTTTATTAAATGATTTTATTTCTAAGCGCAATTATACGATGCAGATATAAGATTAAATTTGAAACATTAAAAACATTTTTAAATATAAGCATGTATTTGACTATATTTTTCATAAACTTTTTATTATAAGTGAACCACATTTCTTTGAAAAAAGGAATTTTATTCCATATAATTTTAAGTGAAGGTGCTATTTAATTATAATTTATTAGATAGACATTTTTTAAACATTGAAATTGAAAAGTTTATTAATTTAAATTTAAAACAAGAATTAGAAATATGATATAATAAAGTAACCTAATGAATTGCCTTATTAAAAGTTCTTGTTTCCATATTCAAGCTAATTAATAAAAATATCAATAAATGAATTATAATTTCTTTCCCAGAAATAAGCATATCTGCACATTGAAAGATATCTGTCATAGTAAAGAAAAAAGTTAATATTTAATTTAAAGTCAATTTAAAAAGCATCCATATACTTTAGCAAAGACATAAATTTAATATTATTTTGGTTTCTCCGTCTATTGTATAATCTTTATTTACAAATATATTACATGTTTAATATTTCAATGAATATGTTTTCTTGCTGAAGTTTTAATACATTTGTTGTATAAACAAAGTGTTAAAATTTTTAAAAATGTTTTATAAACAATTTTTTTTCTAATAATTCAAGAAAACTTATTCTGGTGATTATAATTATGTGCTTAAATATTGAAACGTAACTATTTGAAAGGATTCTTTTAATTAAAAATAGGATTAAAAATGATTTATTGAATTTGAGCAATACAATTAGAATTTGCATCATACTTTGGAAAAAAAATTAGTGTAAGTTTTGGCAAAACATTTTTCCAGTCTATTTTTCCAAAACCAAAGTACGTAATGCATTGAACCACCTTATGAATCTGAACTATGGTCAAATGAAAAAAAAAAAAAAAAACTTCCCAAGAATCTGAACTTTTTCAGAGCCGTATAGACATCATTCTTACGGTATTTTAACATGCAAAGGTTCTTTCATAATGATGTAGTATTTCAGCTGGTATTAAGAGTAGAGACACTATGTCCAGGGAAGAAAATACTCCTCGGTAGGCACCGAGCTGTATTACTTGAACCCATACTGAGATGTTAATAAATATTTACTATTAATAAATATCGAAATTTTAAAGAAGTCTGAATAAAAAATTAGTGTAAAATATTGTGCAAGTTGTATGATTATTTTTTTAGGATTTTTATCACAAATGTTGGAATTAAAGTTAGACAATACTTTCAAAACACACCGAAAAAAGTTGTCTTCTGTCAGCTGTATTTAAAATCTAAAAATGAACTGAAAAGAAACAGAAAGAATGCATCCCCCCTGAGTGACTCGTATTAAGTAACCTTTGGTATTTAATTTAGAAAAGTAATAGGAAGTGCAGAGTTAGCTGTATTTCCTATTAGAAACGTTACACAAATATCTCAGCCTGCTTTTAGAGAATGCTTAACGGCTTTCTCAGAATAAAGTCTTTTAAAAAATAATTTGTCACCATTTTAAGAGCAATATGTTTAACAGTTTCTGTTTCAAGCTTCTATTTTAAATACATTCTTAGTTGAAGATTTTAAATAAATAAGGTGATTGCTCATGGGTAATATTTATTTTCCTTAGCATATTTATTTAAGAAATTATGTCCAACTCAATATATATAAATTCTGATTAACTAATAGTTTTCTCCTTAAAGAATAACAAAAATTTCATAGAGTTTCATTACTAAATGTTTCCCTATGCATTTAATACCAGATTTTCAAAACATTCTTCACCTCTATTAAAAATGAAATAATTTATACTATAAAAAAATTCATAAGTGGTATTCGGGGATATTTCATATTTTACTGTATTTATCAGAATTTTATCGACATAGATAAATTTGTTATAAAACAATACGAACACTAATTTTTCTAAAACACTGATAACAGAAATATTTATCGTTTTAAATATGTCATTTTTTAAACATAACTTGAAAAAAGGTAATATTGAATATCAAATAGTTTCTAGTATAATAAACCACACAATATTCAAGCCATGTAAGAAATAATAAAATACCACAATAATAATAAACCAAATGTTTGATATTTGCTTATTACGATGTGTTTAATTCCTAATAATTTTATTGAAGCTGTGTGAAAATCATGGAACCTGTAATAATATATATTCCTTAATTTTTTTAAGTATACTCATTAAAGTTAACCACAGTTAATGGTGATTTATAAAATTATATTTATATGAAATATAAAGATATTGTTAAAGTTTTAAATAATTCAAGAATTTTAAATTTAATCATATTAATAATTCTTTATGTAAATATATTTTAACTATATTAAAAACTATAAGAGCAATATATAACACAATTTACATAATATATAAATAAATTTTAGAAAAAAGAAATGAATATATTTATATTGTTTTGTGTGTGAACCAAATGAAGTTTTAAGAAATATAAAATAATGGTTTACGTTTTGCTACTGTAGAAGATTGAAATATTTTACTTTTTTTAAGAAAGAATTGTTTATTTTTTATAAACACGTTTCTATTATTTTGATAATATTTATTTTTTTAAATTTTAGAAATGAATCAGGAAAAGTACTTAATTAATATGTTAATATTTTGTAATATTTAAGAAAAAAAATCTTCTCATAGACATAAAATTAGATTATACCTAAAGATTCCAACAAGAAAATATGTTATATGTTAGATAAGTATTTCCTGGTAAAAATAGGCAATCAATAAAATACAAATAAATGAAAGGGATAAAAATAATAAATGAAATATTTGTTATTAAATTTTAGTTACAAGCGTATTATTGAATTCATCTCTTATTACAATGAAATTTTCTTAAATAGACAAAGGAATTCAATGGACATTTTAAATTAGTATTCATCGATATACTCATTTTTAGTTCAATCATAAATCAATGCGAATAATTTGTGCTCATTTCACTTTAAAATGATGATGATATTTCACTTGACGAATCAAATTAGTATTTAACACATTATTCCTTCATTTATGCTTATTATAAGAAAAGCAAAACTGGACACGTGGATTTTGTTAGTACGTACATTAACATTACTCACTCATTTGATTTATATCTTAACTTTCTAATAAATTATACTAAATTGAGTAATATTATCTTCTTTTCATGATCAATATTTCACATTCAATATTTACTAATTAATGTCTCACCTTTTTTTCGATTGTAGAATCGATATCTTCGATTTGATTGACGCATGTTTCACTCGAAGAGACTTTAATTGCATCCTCTGCACTCGTCAACTCCAGAACTACGATCTTCCCTGACTTCTCAATTTTGAAAACTTTTTTGGAAAAATCCGCACTGTTCTGCTTTTAATGACAAAGAGTAAAAATAAGAAAGGAGGAAATTTTTCCTTCAAAAATTATGAAACATGTAAAAAGGAAACTCCTCAATTTCCAAGTCAATAATAAACATTCGATCAAAGTCAAGCAATCCGTATTTTAATAAATAAAAGGCAGCACATCCGTATGGTGAGTGGGTCGTCCTTAAATCCACAGGTTTCTGCTTTCCCCCTTTACTCTCTCACACTAGACGAATAAGGTAACCGCGCGAGCTGCTTGATCAGAAGCTTAGTTCCTGTAAGGCTGGCTCCACCGTCAGAGCTGGGAGGGATGAATTTCCTCCGACGGCGCCATTCGATTGAATCGATGTCGTGTGCTGCCATCTGTTGGTAATAGTCAGAGATCTATGTGTCGCTGTACAATTTGTGTAAGGAAAATAATTAGTTTGTAATTGTTTACAAAACTACACTTTCTATAGTTATTATCATAGTTTACAGAAACTGAATCATCTAAGAAAATTCTATTTAAGATGGTTTATTTAAATTGTGTGTCATACTTTTCAAAAAAGTATATATTCAAAACAATTTATTTTAAATTAAACTATGCAAATTTAATTTATAAATTTACTTAGTCAATTTACATAACTATGCTGTCACATATAACTAATTGATCAACTTCTAATTTATTTCCTTTCTTTAATCACTGAAACTAATTTCCAGCAAAATTTAGATAAACCGATCAATCAATGTTGTGAAAAAAATATGAAACTAAAATATTATTGCTTAAAATTTCATGAAAATGCGACATAAAATACAGTATTTCCGCTTCTACCATATTAAATTCAAATTTATTGCTTTCAACTTCGTTAAATTTTAAATTAATATGCTAAATTATTCATATGATAAGATCTAATGGAAATAGATTTTTAATGCAATATTATTAAATAGAGTATATGCAATCCCTAATATATCTACAAAACATTTGTATTAGAATTAAAGGAAAATAGTAAATTCCTTCAAATAGTTTACTCTCTAAAATTTCTTTTCATCTCAAAGTTAAAGTATGCTATTCAATGACTTTCAGAAAAAAGTGAATAAAATTATTTAAATTTATAATTATAAAACATGTTTAGACTTTTGCAAAAAAAATATTTAAATTAAAAATTAAAAATAGGTTTGCGTTTACATATTATTACAATCAACCAACAATAATTTTATCAATCAAGATGTTTAAAAACATGTAATGTTTATTTAATATTTATTTTATTTAATCATGTAAGAATTTATGCTAAATTTAATCAGTATAAAACAATTATATAAGAGCCCCTTGTTTGATTTAAAAAACACAACTGAATTCAAAAATGTTATGCATTATTACATTTTTAATATAAAATTTTACAGTCAAAAAATAGTAACTATGGTACTTTATGAAGCGAATATCAATTATCAAAATACTTACAAAACACTTAAACTGTGTTTTTTAAAACAATATTCTCAAAATATATATAGATATGTATATAAAATAACTTAACTACATATTTCCGTTACAAAATTTACTGTATATTCCGTACCAAATATTATAAAGGAATTTTTTAAATATTTAAGAAATATACAACAATATTTAATTATAATAAAATAAAATTATTCAAATTAAATATTATATTGTTAATAAATAATAATAAAACTAATCATCATAATGCATGGAAAATATAAATTAACATGATCTGTGTTTCACTGTATTGGCAAATATTGAATAATTCTCTTCAAGTTGTAAATTTAAATGCCAAGTATGAATGAGCGAAACATAATCAGTCTTAATTTACCACAATTTTATACATTCGGAAGGATTTTGAAAAACTGAAGAATAATCTTAATATGATTCTTATATTTTTAATTTTATGAGTGACACTATAGTATCCTAAAAATTTTCTGGTCTTTCTTCATTTGAAAACTATCCAATAATTTAACCAAATTCTGTATATTTTATAATACAGCATGTCAGCAATATTGTGTTTAAATTTTAAATAATATAAAAATTTCTATGAAATTCATTGCTAAACTGTATGTACGTTTAATAATTTCTGAATTAAATACAGGATTACAATTTGAGAAAAGTACCATATTCGAATGTGAAATCCATTACACTTTTAGAGTTCTCGTGAAATCTAATTGAGCTTAACACGTTACTGCCCAAATTATTTTAAAATTGAAATTTTGGAAAAATATTTTTAAATTACATTTCATATATCATAAATAGATTAATTATGAAGTTGTATCCATTTTCTGTAATTAGCATCTGAGATTATAGGTGATCTATAAATAGATCGCTGGGCGCTCATGATAGTAAAAGACCTAGTAATTTTATTGTGATTTTATAGTTAAAAAATTAAAAATTTAGGGAGAAAAATGAAACTTTTGTTAATTTTAAAAAAACTATTGAGATTTTAAAGAGTAAATAATATTTTATTGACCTAAAATTACTTAATTAAAATTTTATACAGCCAGTTTGTAAAAGTTAAATGTGATATAATGGAAAACATTTCAGACAAAGGGTTACATTGTTTTTTGTGGAAAACGTAAGAGGTCTACCCTTACAATTTTGAAACTGGCATCTTCTTTGGTATTGTCCGTTTCTTATAACATGTTTTTTTCTACCTAAACGCTCAAAGTCTATTTCATTTGATCTTGATGACATCATCGGAGGTCTTCCAAAGCTTTTCTTAGAATTTGTTCCCCGTTTGAGGTACGCAACGGCGATATACAATCGGATGCCTTTTATACTTTTATTTTCGCAATTTTATAAATTGAACAGAATATACGCATTTATGATAGCCTTGTCGATAACTCTAGTAAAGATTGGCCATAAAAATGTTTTGCTACGGTTCTCAATTGTGTGTTTTTCTAAGAGCCAGTCATGCTGGTCGATTCCACTCATATATTTGTTAAACTGGTGAATATTATTAGGTTGCAAAATTCAGGTTTTTTCTTTCAAATCCTTTTGATGCCTTTAAACTTGGATTAAAGGTTCTATGTTATCAAATTTTGACACTGTTTTTACACACTTCTTATCCTTCCATTTAACTGTAGTTATTTTGCTCTTCTCGTCGAAACAGTAGTCACAAGAGTCACGATTTTTTCTTTCTAATATTTTATCAGGCATTAAAAGGCAAGAAGCTGTTCTATTGTTTCTAAATGTGCACTTAGATTTGAATCCTTGTGTTTTTAAGTATATCAACAGATGATCAAAAATGATGACGTGGCTGTTAGGATCAGTTACTGGTTGTAACATAGAGCTAGGTTGTAACATTTTTTTCATCACTAGTGTTCCAAGCATTTCTGTTTAAACTTACATTTTAATAATAAAAACAGTTATTTTTCTAAAATAAATAAACCAGAATAATTAAAGAGGTATTGAAAATATAAAACACATAAAAAGTACAACTTATTTTTAATTTTCTTTTCTGTTGGATACAAAAATCAAAAACTGCACTTTGAAACTTCAAAATCGTGATCATAAGACGCTAGCTGTTGGACTGCTCTGGGAAAGAATGTTTCAAATCTCATTTGGGGGTGCAGACACATGTGTAAGGAAACAAGTAAATGTCAATACGAAATGATTAAAAAGAATCGTTTTCACTGGGAGTTTTGAGTGGGAGGTGATCTATTAATAGATCACAGGGGGTAACGGGTTAATTTTGGTTAAATATTATTTGTGTACTCTAAGCTCTTACATTTTACTGTAAGCTATAGTTTATAAGATATCAAAATATCATTTAATGTTAAAAAATGCTTGAAAGAAACGCGAACTTACTTATCTGCAAAATCTTACTTCACCTGCAAAAATCAATTATCTGTTGACCAAAATGCTTAATTTAAATATGCTAGAAATGAAATCAATTTAACTTTTCATAATTGGTTATACAGATTTATCTACTTATTTATGCTATTAATGATGTAAAAATAAACAAAAGAGTAATGGTTATCATATCTCGTATATCAATTTCTAAAACACATCCGGCATATTTATCTAACATCATCTTGGGTTTTTCAAGCGAATTTTATGTGTTTTGCTTAAGAAATAAGCTGAATATATCCTCCCCGGCGTTTATAACTACAGTTATAATAAATTAAAAATGCATTTTTGAAAACTTTAAGCAATAAGTGCATAATGAAATTTGGCTGAATTTTCATTTGTTGTTTTTCACATATTAAAAGTTGTAAATACTTTATAAGTAATTAATATACATTTAAATACGAATTCTTAAAAATATTTATACTGTATTCTTGATTTTGCAAACATTTTCTATGTAACTGTAAATAGTTAAATAAAGGAAATATGTTAACATAACCAAAAACACACAATGTTTGTATAAAATTCCTATTTGTATGCTTATTTTTACATTTCCTATTGAATAATTATATTATAAAATCAAATCTTTTTAAGTACACTATAGTTAAGAAACTATTAGGAAAAATACCTATAAAGAATTAATATTGCAAAATTAAAGAAGATAAAAGTTACTTAATTCAGTAAAACTCATTATTTGCTGAAAAAGCATAACTTAAATTAATTTTGTATCTGTAAAAAGAATTGTCATTTTTAATGTCATTTCAACAAATTGAAAATTGTTTCTTTCACACATTGATGAAAAATATTTATCAATGTGAATGAAGCAATTGGAAAATAAGTACAAATGAGTTTGTTAATTGAAATTTGAAGAAACACTTTAATCTGTCATTAGAAATCTAGAATTGAGTGTATTTAACACCTACGACTGTCATTAATAAATACTTCATAACACTAGTCATATGCAAATATTTAACAGCAACCTCCTTAAACCCGATATGTCTCTTTTAAGTTTATATACGATCAAGTAAATCTCAGAGAATCAATTCTGCACCTCCTTCAGTACTGTCATTTAATAATCATCGTGCCTGGCAATTCTGGAATTAATTCAGAAGAGTCATTGCTAACTTTAGAGCGAAGATACCAATTAACTATCAGAGAATTAGAATAAAATAGACACTAAAATAAATGTTATTTTTATTTGTAAAATAAATTTAAATATATTTCAGATATTCAGCTGGCTAATATTTGCAATTTTATTTACAATGTAATCAAAAATTAAATTATGATCTTTTTTAGAATAATTATATACATCTAATATTTTTATATGAATGTTTTATATCATAAAGTTATTGTAACAAAAAATATGCTGAAAGAAATTTAGGAAATAGTGTCTGTTGAAAACTATTATGATATATTATATTTAAATTATTCAAGTTTTTTCATATTCCATAAAGATTACATTAGAAGTAGGTACGAATATTTATCTTCAATAAGTGTTTTAATTTTTGCGGTATTACGAGATTTTTCTGCACTTTATGAATGTTATAATTTTTATTACCTTACGTCAAAACTAATAACAAAATAATTGTTTGTTTGGAGAGCATATTTTACAATTTTTTCTTATTTTACCACTAAAGTATCTTTTAGATAAGAATTCACGTGAAAAATAAGGGAAAAAGCATTTTTGATAATTTATAACATTGTTAACTGAAAATTATATTGAAAATTATTATTTTTATTTATAAAATGTTCAATATTTTTCAAACAAAGCAGTTTCTAGATTCGCTTAGTTCTTTCTAGTTTGATCTAATAAACTTCATAAATGCAACAAGAAAAAAGAATTTTTCTTTCAAAATTGCTATTACATGTTTACATGATATTTAAGAATAGATATGTTTTACATAAATTACTGAATATTAAAATTCTTCAAAAAATTGTGCTTCTCAAAATATCAGTCTTTGAAGGTTTTCAATAGTTTAATTGCGTATTTTAATTGACATAATACTTCTAACTTAAGAATTTAACAGAAAAAAACTTTGCTAAAATTTACAAATATCACACTTTTAAAAATTTTATGAAATTTTGATTTATATTTTCCTAAATAATTTCATTGAATTTTCATTTACTTTAATGAGTTTCCGTGCGTCATAGTAGCATCTTGCAGCATCCCGTAAGATCAGCAGACATCTGTGAGTTATTGTGTGGGTTTTCTTCCTCACTTGATGACTTCAGCTCAGTGGGTTGGAGCTTGTCTTCATTAATCTGTGGCGTCCAAAGTC
>JAPDSC010102921.1:28637-44501 GCA_026290005.1 Latrodectus geometricus
ATATGGTGATTCTAAATTATTTTACGAATTAAGAGTGTTGATAGTACACATCCAGACAAACAATAATTACATAGGAACATAGAGCCACATTCCACTCCGAGTGGCAGAAAAAAGACTTCTTACCCTGAACATATGACATGGTTGAGTAAGTGAATGAATAATAGCAAAAGTGTAGCAATCATATTTATTGTTAAGTTGAAACCTGGTAGAAAATGCTCAAAATGCCTACCATGTGTGGCGTTTCTCCGCGACACAAGTGACACCAGCGAAAATACGAATGGCTACCCTTTTGAAGATTCCTGGTGTTGTGCTAAGTTTGCTCACGTCATCAACGATTCTAGCGAAGATATCTTCAGCAGACTCCAGAGGAACCTCATACACAAACGATTTCATGTGCCACGAGAAGAATAAGTGAAATGGCTTGAGGTCTTCCGAGCGAGGAGGTCAAATTACAGATCCACAACGTTCAATCCATCTTGAGGTACAGCATTCACGAGAATATTTGGACGACATTATCCAAATAATACGGAAGCGATCATGTTGCGCCGTTTTTTAAGGACAATGTCTACTCTGATTAGCTTTCATCGGTAACCTATAAGGGCAAACTGCTGCCTCTTCTCCGTGGAAATTTGTGTACGGTAAATTCGTGATAGATTGTTGATGCATTTTTACTTTCCTTTTTCCTTCCTCCAAAATGGAATGCGACCTTTTGTTTCTTTGCAATTATTGCTTGTGTATGGACGAGTACTATCACCACTCTTATTTTGTGAAAACAATTTAGTATCATCCTGTATATATATATATATATACAAAATATGATATAATTTTTCATTACTATAAATAAAAAATTCATCCATATACTCTATGATTAATATACAAGAATCATTCGATTATTATAATAAAATAGTTTTAGTATATGTATTAAAATTATACATAATTCTTTATATATCCATTAAATTAGTTCTCCCTGATGCACTTATTTTAAAAATCTCGTCAATGTACTTATTAATATTGTAGTTTTAATGTACTAAAATACGTAGCATAAAATTGAAGTTGAGTAGTCGTGATATGGCTTGTAATAATTTAATTCCCATATTTTAAATTTTTGAAAGAAATGGTTCTATGTAGCATTGTACTTGACATCTAGAATTAAATAAAATCATGTTGGTACCCGAAGGATTACAAATATTGGACTTTTAGATATCTAATCTATATCTCTTTACATCGATTGTTTATATGAAACATCGGTTGAGAAGCATTCAATCTACAACATTAAGCTATCTAGATAACTGAAATACTGCTCATATAACTGATGTTATAGAGCACATTATTGGGAAAGCCCTCGTTACTTACATATAAATGCAAGCAAAACATTTTGGGAAGAAGGACAAGTTCTCAATATTGTTAATTAATTTCACCTCTTGATTCATACTCAAGTTCTGCATAATGAAATGTATGTCATATTCACTGATAGAATATAAATAAACAGCAGAAATTTCCAGCAAATAACCCTCGGTCATGAATTATTCTAGAAATAGCAAAAGCTGAAATATTTTCTCTGTGGTGTAGAGGAAATCAATAGAGAATTTAAAAACGGTACTGTTTCTAGTTTATCTCGCTATAGCAGATAAATAAAGATCAATTTAGACGACTTAACTTTTGCTAGTGAAGACTGAAAAAATCATTAAGAAAAATTTTAAATTATTTCACAACAATAATTTTTTACGGGATACTAATTTATTGGTTTTAACCAATAAGTTAGTATCCCGTCAAGACCAATAGTTTCTGTTGTGTTTTTATTGCATTTATTATTCTAATGTCATCAGCGCAAGTGACAATACTTATAGACTCATTGATTAAATTACCAACAAGCGATGCTATCAAATAGTTATCGGGATTTCACTTTTTATAAAACAAAAGTTTATTGACTTGAAAGTATTTGTCTCTATCTACTAAAATAAGGAACAGATTAAATTTATTTCTTCCTTTGTGTCAAATTTAAGGCCTAGTTCTTTCATTTAATGCTCCATATAAACTTGTGTTTAATGTAAACTAGTATCTGTTTAAATGATTACTGATCTCTTTTGGATATTACGGAATTATTTAAAATGAATAATTATATTGAAAAAATATCATAATACTTTATTAATATAAATGCAATATTTTTTCCACAAAAAACTTTATACATTTAATTATATTGTATACATATATTATATATATGAATTATATATAATATAATATGTATTATATGAATTATATATAATATAATATGTATTATATGAATTATATTAAATACATATAATTATATTGTAAATAGTTCATTTATTCTACATTATAAAATACATTTAACTTAATCCACATAAATAATTAACTTTTAATTTATCAATTATTCATAAAAAATTATTCATAAAACTTAAATTACTTTAATTGTAATAATTTGATGTAAACTAAAGTTTTCATTAGTTTATTTCTTAATAATTAATTAAACAGTAATACGTATAAATTTGTCTAATATTAAAGTATAATTAATGGACTAATTTATGTATACAATATAATATAATTGTAACTACAATATAATTGTTTGCTTTAAATAATATATAAATATAAATCTTTAAGAAAAATGTTAGAGTATGTTAGTTGCATAGTCATGATATAAGACAAAACATTTGATTTTTTTAAATATTATAAATCAATAATTATAAGTATTTTTATAATTATCTACAGTTATATTATATACAGTTATTTTATATATATACTTAATAATTACATTCCTTAAATAATTTTAGATATGATTGGGAGATACAAATAAGTATATTTTTCAACCAAAATATTTTATTATATTGTTTTTGAAATGGTTGTCTTTTTTTTCTTTAAAATTATGTCCATACTTAAATCTATGCGTGTTCGTATTTTAAGTGTGATAGGTAAATGATAAATGGTCCTATATAAACCTAATGTTAATGATAAACAAAACTGTTTGATGAACACAGAATACCCTTAAATTTAGTTTACTAATTAATGCATTTACTTCCTACCTGTGGCTTAGTTACTTGAATCAACTATAATTTATAAGCTATATGTCTCCATATATGATTCCTTTACTTAGAAAGTTGCAGGTCGAGGGGCAAATCCAAAAATACCGCTTGGTCTCTAATGTTCGCAATTGAAAATATTTCACACCCTCTAAATTACAGATTAATGCATTTCAAGCTTAAGGTTTTGAGAATGTATTTCAAATGATTTAATTTTTTATTATCAATACAAGAAAATAATTTTCAAAAGTAAATTCTCAAACTTACTAGCACTAAAATGTTTACATTTTATTAAAATTTAACGAGTTATTTTTTATTTTCATTTCTAGTAGTATTAAAATATGATTCCAATAAGATTAATTTGAATTTACTAATTGGCTAGACAACGTCTTGAAGTAGTTTGATTATAATATTCCATAATGCACAGTTAAAACTACAGTAATAGCTTGATTCGTGCTTCTGAATGAATTACTGAGTTTCGGTTTAATCATTATGAGAAATAAATAGCTCTGAATTACTGTAGCGCAAGTATGTATGCCTAATAATTCGTCTTATTATATACCAACTATAAATTCATTGATAATAATATTTATAATTCACCCAAGAAGGTAAATTGTTTTAATAATGATATTTTCATTCGTTTTATTGTTTGCTTTTAAATTTTTGATAATATGAATAGTTGAATAACAGAAATTTAAAAAATGTTCAGATTTTTTTTATTAAATAATGAGCGATTTCTCATAGAAAAGGATAAGATAGTATCTAGTAGGTTTAGCCTGCTAGAATTCTCTTTCTGTGTCATTTACATAATCATGAATAATTAAAATTAATCAATATTATTTTTAATTTTCTTATATTTCCTTCATTAGCACATCAATTGTCTTAAAGCATTGGTCAAACAACGATCAAAAACCAATTTGGAATAATATTTGAGAATTCTTATGAAATTTCTGAGAAATAATGCTAATAAAATATGCAGTGATGCTTATAAATTCAGTTTCATTATGATAGACGCTACAATAATAAGTATTTTCAGTTCACACCGAATTTGCATTACAGAGTACATATATTATCATAACATCAAACAAAATGCTTATTTAGGTCAAATATATTTAGGATTACATATCCTAAAATTTTATACATGCAGCTGATATTATTATATGGCCTAGTAAGCATGTCATAGAATATAAATTTGTGTTTATTTTTCATATCCCACTTACTACAGTTTTATTCATTTCCTGTCTATAGCTAAGTAAATGTAGCTTATACAAATAGTTCCACTAGCTTGCTAAAATAGTGAAATAGTAATGAATAGAAATATAATCCAATTTCATTTCAATATAATTAATTGAAATAAACCAATTACTTTTATCATAATCGGGTAAAGATGAAGATTTTAAAAGACTTAAAATGTAGTGCTTTCGGAAAAATAGTAATTGTTTCGAGTCATTTCTGAAATAACTGCAATATCACGTTTTCAACTAAACTTGTTGAAATTTATCAAACGAAACACAATTTATATTTCAGAGTTTCAAATACTGTCATACATTCAAATTAAATATGGTCTGTGAAATCATGTAGTTTAAATTTTCACAAAAGTTGAAATTCGGAGGGAGCTTAATTTGTGTAAGCTTTATTATCTATATTAAAGTTATTTCATAGTTTTCACTATTTAGTTTCAAAATGAGTTATTAAGTTATTTATAATAAAATTATTCAAATATTTTATTGCAAAGAAAAATAAGCAATTTTAATAATTATTTAGATATTAAGCAATAAAAATTATATTCCTTAAATATAACCAATTAAAGGTTGCGATGTTAAATTTACATATTAATTAAAATATAAACATAGTATACTGATAAATAAAGCATTATAGTAAAATTATAAATTCCACTGATACATACGGATTTATTCGTGATGAAAAAAAGCAATAAAGTTTTACAATCATTTATGCTAAATTAGAAGGTTTCATTATTTAAGGCTTAAAATATTTTACATCAAATTAAAATATACCGTTAATTTCTATAAAGTACAAAAGATGGATGTATTTATTATTAATTTTAATAAATATGTTTTTTCTACGAAACTACTCTCAGTAAAAAACATTAAAATCAAGAAATAATTTCTGTGTGTGTCTGTGTTATTAATAGAAAATTAGAAAAAGATTACAATATTTAAGATTAATATAATAAATAAAATTAATATTTAAGCACTAACTGAATTCATAAAAAGTATATAAAATGCCAGTATAAATAACTTGAAAATAATATAAAAGTTTTAGAAAAAAAGCAGTCTTCAACTAAATTAGAATTATCAATTTCTTTCAATATTCTTTAGAAGTTTGGGGTATATTTTAGCAAGATTTTAGTATTTCGTTTGTGTAAACACATTTTTTAAATATGTTTTATACGTACACGATGTAGTGATTAATCCTTATTTTATTATGTCTACGAATTCATTTGTGTAAGCATACATGACAATTAACCATTAAAAAACTTTAGTATCAATATAGCATTTATGAGTTTTAAATTATACCCAATAAGAAATTATTGTAAAGATCTTTTAAAGTTTTCTTAAATTAATAATCAAGATATCAATAGATTTCTATTGATATCTAATCACACAATAAAATTAAATACTCAAAAACTTTGTCTTCATTGACAACATATTTTTAATTGGTAAGCTAATTATTTTTTAAATAACAAAATTTTTCAGTTAATTTATTTGAATATTATAAAAATTATGGTTAATAACAGTCTTTTCTTGATAAATAATATATTCTAATGTAAAGAAATAAAGTATACAAATGCATCAAATTAGAAATATTGTGCTATTTTTTATCCCTGAAATTATTTTAAATGATGATTATTGATTTAATTATCCTCTGAAAATTTCAACCTTATAACGCGGTTTATCATTATTAGATTACTTAAAAATTGCCAGCAGTCAAATTATTGGATTCTATGTTATGCAACATCTGAATATTTGCAATTTGTTTTAAGAAACATCCAATATAGTTCGTAGTTATCTCTAATTAACCATAAAGAAACACAATTAAATTTGCTGTACTTCTCGACTGCTAAACGTTAAAAGCATTTTTTATTTTAATTCAATTATTTTAAGAATATTTGTCTCGATTATAACACGATATCATTATTTATAGGTTTTATAATATGATAATTCTACATTATATTGCATAAGATTGAAAATAAATAAGATGTCTTGAATTCCTGAGGTGTTTTATTAAAAAATGTACGAGATTTTAATTAAACCTCACTGTATATATAAGCTTGGTCTCAAGAAATTTTTAAAATTTTTTAATGAAAAGTATATTTCAAGCATTGTAGAATATATACGAGGGGCACTCTGAAATTTTTTAGATACAACTAGGTTTTTAAAGTTATACTTACAAAATTTTAGGTGTGTTCAATGTATTCTCAACCAGTATCAATGCACTTTTGTAGGCGAATTTTCCACAGATTAAAAGCCTCAACCCATTCATTTCTTGGAATAGATGTAAAAAATGCATTTATAGCCACATCAATCTCTTCTGAATGAAAACGTCGTCCACGTAAGTCTTAACATTCAATTCTTGTAGAATTTCTGGAAGACATTTAGTGTTATACCAGTTTGCTGTTACTGTCTTCTGTCCTTCCAACTTGATGGCTTTGATCAATCCCGTATTTCTGAAGAAAACAGCTTACATAAATTTTTTCAGTGCACGTTGTTTTTTCACCATTGTCGGCGTGGGATCATTTTCAAAAACCCATACTTTGCTTTCTTGACGTGTTGGACGTCTTAAAACGGCATGTACGTTTCATCACCTGTTACAATAATATAAAAGATGCGTTGGCCATCATCATTTAGCAATTTAATAGTTTCTTTACTGATTCTGACACGCTCCTCTTTTTTGGTGCTCAGTTAGATTATGGGGAACCAACGGCAAACAACTTTTTCAATTTGTATTTTAAAATTAATCCATTATTTTTTTGTAAATTCTCGTCTATGTGTATCTCAAAAATTTCCGAGCAACCCTCGTATATATATATATATATATATATATATATATATATATATATATATATATATATATATATATATATATATATACTGTCTATTAATAAGTATTTGAACACTAGTGACAGAAAAGAAAAATTAACTTTTTTCAAAACCAACAATTGGTAGAGCCTCCACGGAAGGCAATTACGGTGTGAACCCTCAGGGGCATACTTTCAACAAGTCTTTTATTACAGCTAGTGGTATTGTCTTCCTCTCGGCTTGGAGTAGGCATACAAGTTCCTTCACTGAATTTGTCTGGTAGTGCACCCCTTAATTCGTTGATCCAACTCGTCCCAGAGGTTCTCGATAAGGTTCAGGTCTGCCCTCTGGGCAGGCCAGTCTATTGGATAAACTCCATTCGACGATACCGTGCCTTGGTTAACCTTGAAACAAGAGAACTGGCATGCTCCTCCTGAAAGTAACAGGGGTTCAACCCGTAAAACTGTCACAACTTGGGAAGCACAGTTGCATCCAAAATAGTGCAGTAGGCATCGGTGTTTAGCTCACCATGAATGGGGACCAAGGCTCCCAGTATATACCAGGAAAAACACCCTCAGACCATAATTCCACCTTCACCGTACTTGACTGTTGGCACAATGCATTCTGGAAGGAAACATTCTCCAGGTAGACCCCAGACCCTGCAATCCAAACTGTAAAGGGTGAACCTTGATTCGTTGCTCCAAAAATCCTGTTTACACTAATCTACGGACCGATTTCGGTGTGCTTTGTTATATATTAACCGAACAGAGCTATTAGACTTAATGATCAAAGATTTATAGACAGCAGCATGACCATAAAAACCGAGCAAATGTGCTTCCTTACGTATTCATTGAAGCAATACTCCCGGATGTCTGATGAAACTCCTCATGGATGAGGCTCAATGGTTGAGTGTGTTTCTTCCGAATTTCCTGAACAGCACTCCTCGGTCTTTATATCCCAGTTTCGTTGGTCTGATGACTCGGAGCACATTCCGACATTCACCACTCATCTTCCACTTCTTAATCACATAGGTCACTGTCGGGTTTGGGTCCCTCAGATCGCTTGTTATGCTCCTTAAGGATCGGCTACATTTGTGATACCCTATAATTATACTTTCCTCGAAATCAGAGAGCTCCGAACTGTGAGACATCTTGCAGATGACTGATGCCGATGCTGTTTACTACATGATTATACCGCTGGAGGCCATTATGTACCTCAGGACTTTGATATCATCATTTGCATAGGTATCCAAAGAAATTAAATCGTAAAAAGAAAACTCTATTTTCCGAGAATTTTTCATAACGTATAAGTGTAACTTTTTTCTTCAAAAATATGTTCAATATTTAGTTTATTAGTCTAGCAAATGTTTATGCTTATATACATTATTTTTTTCTAAATATTCAGAGGCTGTTTTCTTTTCTCGAAAACCATTCACCAATGAAATAAAAATGTTTGAGGTAAAATAAATTATATTTCTCTACATGACAATATTTTTATCTTTGTATTATAGCTTGCAGTTCCTTTATTTCCTACATTTAAGAAAGTAATAATTAATATTACGTCACAGCTTATCGATCACTTAATATTATATCAGCGTAAAAAAGCGTAATTTTTTAAACAGCGTATTTTGTCAAAAAAGTCAGAATTGGGATATGATATAAATTATATATATATTTGTGTGTGTGTATGCGTTATTTATTTTAGCAAATGGATGATATTTGTTACTGGTTAATTTGTTTGTAACTGATTAATGCAAAATGCATCTCAATCTATCAATTAATGTGTTGAATTATGTGTTGACTCTTACTTATTTATTTGCCTCCAAAGAGAAGGTGAATTCAAATGCATTGCTCAGAATATAATTACAGCGAATGTGCCTAAAGTGGGAAACGCGCTCGTCTTCAGGTAATCCTAGGCTACAAATTATCAGTCGAATTGAGTTTCGGACCAGCTATATCCTGCGTGATACGATGTCTTTAATAGATCTTGCCATTTATCAAGGATACTTATGTGTGGAACTTGTGAAGCAATGCTATTCGAATTCTCGATGCAATACTGTTTACCTGTAATGACACATAAATGTCCAGGGATACTATTAGGAAATTCCTTAAGTATATGTCTTATAAAAATAAAGGGCCAAACAAAACTGAATTTCAAATTTGTGACTCAATAATTTTTTGTAATAGCTTTTATTTTAATTTTTTTTTAAAAATAAAATTGTATACATAGTTCAATTTTAATTATTATCAGAAAATATATTGAAATCAAGCAATACTATGTAAGCATTAATTCATTTTGTTTAATGTAGGGAATGGATCTGGAATATAACTTATTATATATGTATTAAATATTTTATATGTTTTATTATATAATTTAAATTTATCATTTAAATTAACATTGAAAATTTTAACAGATATTTAAGTGTCAAAATAATTAATTATAAAATAGTTTAATAGTTAAATAGTTTTTGACGAATTACTGATTTCATTATTTTTGCGAATGGAATATTGAATTAATATATTACTTATAGTTTCAATCGTCACTTTAATGTGATTAATATCTAAATTTAAAACAAATGCTCAATTTCGAAGTTAAAATTTCACAAAAAGTTTTTGACACAAATAGCTTTCAATTAATAAAATCCTATTATTCGCATAAGCAAAACGCTGTAATTAAATGTCAACATTGCCAACTCAATATAATTGTTTTGCAAACCAGTCAGAAAATTTACAAAGATTGCTAGCTTTTATAAGTAAGTTCTTTATGATTGAAACTAGAGTAATAAATATCTTTGCTCATGAAATATTTGCGGAAGATTAATGCCCTATTTGAGTAAAATTATTCTTAAAATTAATTCAAAACAATTTTTAATGATAAATGTCAAATATTTTAATAAAAACAAGATAAAAATAAAATAAAATAAAAGCAATTTGAAAAATGAAATAATTGTTCCTTTTTAAGCATTTTAAAAATTTAATCGAATAAATTGAAATTATTGATTACTGATTAATCACAAAAACATATTTACAAAATGAATTATTATTTTTAAATATTTGTTTTTATTCATTTAAAATTATTTAGTTGAATTTACATTTCTGCTTATATAAACTATTATTCTCATTTTATTATTAAAATATAATGCTTAAAATTTTATTTATATTGTATTTTTACTGTGAGGCGATTTTGTAACAATAATTTTCATTGTGTAATAATCCTTCATTCCATTCCTTTTAATTAATCTAAACAATTTATTACCGTTCCCAATTCGCCAAAAATCAAATTAATTTTTTCACTATAAAGTTTAATATTGTTAAATGAAGAAAATGTAAAATATTCTTTTTAAAATATTATTCCACCGTTGTATACAATGAATATTATAATATAAAACAAAGAGCTACTAATCTTTCCATTCAACTCAAAAATATATCAACTGCCTTTTTACACTACAATGTTTATTTTTTTAAAGGTAATCGATAATAATATATATGTCATCCTCTAAATCCTTATTTTTTCTCATAATTTAGAAGCAAGTGGGAATGGAGATGGAACAGAAAAAGCATTCTCCTTGCATGAAGGGGAAGCAATAAATCACGAAATCATTCTCATTTAAAAATATCCTCCATCGCAGAAACCCCATTTCCTCTCTGTAACCGCAAGAATATCATTTCGCGCATTTTCATCATCTTCCCTGATGCACGAAACAGTTCTGGTTTAATTAAAGTTTTCAGCGTCTGCTATAAAACTGCCACAAGGAGGGGAGCTATCATCACGAGTCGGAGTGTGGTGGCGATTAATATTGGGAGATCGATACACTTTACGATACCGCTGTCAAGTTTTGGCGTATCGTTGAATTTTTAAGCTCCTGAGGAGGATATTTTGAAAGGTATTTTAGAAATGAATTTTCGGGAAAATGTCATGTTTTCGCAATTGCTTTAAAGGTCAAAGTTTGTAAAACGGTCTTTCAATTTCGAATTCCTAAGTCAACTGGAATACTAGATGCAAGATACTACTATTAATAAATGAAATATAGTTGTCCCAATTTTTAAAATATTGTTATTTATAGTTCAAATTTTTGTGATTAATTTAATATGCAAGTATCATAAATTAAACAAAAAATTTCCAATAAACACAATTTTTATTTAGGACTGACCATGGTATTTACTTTTCCTGTAATTTTAAGATATAATTCAGATGCATTAATAAAATTTATAAAATGAAAATACACATTTAGTCGATTCAGAATTATAAAATATAGAATCATAATTCCATTTGTTATAGATTTAATATCTTAAATTGTTAAATAATCATAGTAAATTATTATTTAAAAAGAACAACATGTTACTTTTATTAAATCATCTTATGTAAAGCACAAGAATGAGAAATTTTGATCTTTTTTATAAATTTTACGATGATACTATATTGTTTTATAATATCATGTTCTTAAATAAAATCTACAATCGAAAATACATAAAAATGTAGGTATAAAATTTCATTCAATTAAAATCATCTCACATTTTATGTAGAGAAATAATTAGCACCAAAAAAGTAAAGTTGAATTATGATTGACATACATTTAAATCAACAATTGACAATAATCATTATCATAAAAGTAAAAATTGATCAAGAAACCAGTATTTTACTGTAATTTTTTTATGCAAAATATGGTTAAAAGAAAATTTGTTTTCTATAAGGAATTTATATTGTTATTATAATTTTACTATGTAAGAATATGAAAATATTTAATGATATAGATTCTCTAATTAAATATTTATAATTTATTTAATGTTATAAAAAAGCTTAATTAAAATTCCTTTTTAAGAAGCGACATATTTACTAAAATTACAATAACAAAACCCAACCAAATTTGCACCATTTCAAAACAAATAATTTACAAAAGAAATAATTTTAAATATGACACATTAGAAGTACTTTGATATAAATTAAAAAAATATATGCCAGTGAGATAATTTTCTTTTTGACCTGTAAACAACACATTATTATTATAATATAGTTTTAAGATAATTTGCATATTTTTTTACAATTTATATGCTGATTATTATATATTACTTTATTATATATGTGATGATTTTTTGGTTCAGTTAGTGCATGCTTATAAACACTATTTTATGCTTTCATTGAAAAAAGAAAAATCATTTATAATCGTTTGCAAAATTGTTGCATTTAAGCATAGCTATAAAAATTAAAAACTTTTCTATAATATTGATATTACAATGAAAATAAATTAATAATCTAATTAAGAATAAAATATTAAGTAAATCATTTTGCAAAATATAATATTCAACTTACATTATTTTTATAGCTTTTACTGATTTTTTTACAGCTCATTTTATGTTTATTTTATTTTTTACAATACAGGGTGGATCACAGCAGACGGATGGATATCAAAAATCAATAAAACACAAAATATTAAAGAAAAACAATATTTTTAATTTTTTTCATGTAGACTGAGAATGGAAATTAGAGCTAAGACAGCTTTGAATAAAATATCACACAAATGGGGGCCCTCACACTCCACACATTGCATAAGACTTTTCTTGAAATTGTCATGGATTCTTTCCAGCATTGAATCTGTTTGATGCTGGCCTGAATGTTGCCTTTAAGGGCTTCCAGGATCTTAGGGCGGTCATTGTAGACAAGGGACTTTAGGTAGCCCCACAAGAAAAAATCACAGGAGGCAAAATCTGGAGATCGCATTGGCCAGTGCAAATCGTCTCGCTTGAAGGTGAGGCGCCCAGGGAAAAGGAATCGGTCACGCAAAACATCCATACAAACTCTTGCCGTATGGGCCGTGGCCCCATCCTGCAGAAAGCAGATGTCATCCAGGTTCATCTGCTCCATTTCAGACAAGAAAAATGTCTGGATCATATTGAGATAACGTACAGAAGTCACAGTTGCCACTCGATCATTTTCTTTAAAAAATTTGGGCCCGATGATTCCCACGCTCGGAAGCACACCAAACTGTTCAACAACAAAGCACACAAAACTGTGACTCTGATAGAGTGCAGGGGCCTCTGGTGGAACTCTCTAGGATTTGTCCCTCTGCAGTAGCGCATGTTCTATTTATTTACACAACCGCTGAGGTGAAAATGTGCCTCGTCAGAGAAGAAAACAACAGTCTGGAAGCAACACAAAAAGCATGTTTTCGCTACTACGTTGACGTTGTTCATAATCCAGTGGTTTTAACTCTTGAGCAACAGCCATCTTATAGGGGTGTAAATGGAGGTGTCCTTTGACGATTCTTTGAAGAGAACGTCTTGAAATTCCAGGGGCGCCAGCCTGCTTACGAAGGGAACTCTTAGGAGACTGCTCAACAGCAGCTCAAACTTTTTCGATGTTTTCCTCAAATGAGACAGTTCTCCTAGGGCCCCTCCTTATCGAAGACACATTTCCTGTATCCCAAAAGGTTTTCACCTACGCAAGAATTTTGTTCCGATTGGAAACTCGACCGCGAGGGGTGGTGTGGAATTACAAACGTAAAGTGCGCTGCACGCGGACAATCGAACGGCCGTTTGAAAAATATGCATACACGCAAAACACACGCTGCGCTACAGACTATTCCATCTTGTGAACTTACCTAGATATGCAATCAAATTTCTGATCTTGTTTTTTCGAACCATGCCTCTTTCGAGCAGCTCCAACGGTTAGGAAGCGAGCAATGGCCTTTTCAAATCCATCCGACTACCACAGGCCACTCTGTACAACTAAAAATTTCAAAGGAACATATTTTACTATATATTTAGCAAAACATTTACGAAAAATTTCAAGTTTATCATTTTTACTTTATATTGAGATTGTATAAATTTTGTAATCTTGCATTAAATAAACTTATTATTTCACGCTTCCTGTATACTATTGCATAATTTAAAGCAAATTTCAGAAACAAACTCATGAATCATGCAAAATAAATTATTTTCCTTAAATGAAGCCTTAAATAATTTTAAAGAAGAAAATGTGAGCGTCAAATAAATATTATTTATTATAACTTAATAAAATTGCATTTAATGGCTTATTCATTTTAAATATTTAATAATTCTTCACTATTTCTAAAATATTTTTCAAACTACATTTTAATAAGCTTATATTTTTTTTTAAAGAAATAATAAACTTCCAATAAAGAATTATATTTTTTTCCAAAATTGAATTTTATACATCTCACATAATTTAATTCACGAGTTTTCAATGTATAATGCATCACTTACGTATCCAAGTAATATTAAATGAATAAGTCCCATTATAAGAACATTTTCAAACATAATAAAAATAAAAATTTACAAACAAAATATAAATTCCCGAAAGTTCATTTTAAATATCATTTCAACAAAAACTATAAAGAAAATAAAATTAACTCAATTTTTCTCTTAAATATACATAGATATATGTAAAACATTGGTTGATGGAGCTAAAACAATGTTTCAGCCCCAAATCAGAAAATACGTTTGTTTAAATTATAGAAATTTGGAATTTCTAAAAAATAATTAACAATAATATAATTTTGACAGATTTATTTAAACAATGCAATTTAAATTTTTTTTTCAGAAACTAAATGATTTAATTTCATATTTTTATAACGTGTGAATAATATCCAATTTATAAGTAATCCACATAAAGCATTAGAATCTATTTTCACTGAATGTTTATTGTTAAATACATTTAACAATTTTATAATTTAATACTTACAACTCATATATTATTGAACAATTAATTAATAATCATTAGAGTGATTTCTATTTTATTTATCCAATTAAGTTGGCTATTTTCAACATTTTAATACAGTATCTTTTATTATTATAGTATAGTATAATTAGTAATCTTTTATTTTCTAAATAATCACATAAGGACTCTTTGATAACCGACAGTAAATGCATGTTTTTTTTTATCTCGTTAATAAAAATATAAGATAAATGATAGAGATAACATTTATTGCAGAAAATATTTGAAATATAAAAAGATAATTTTACACTTTTAATCTATTTAAAATTTTACTTATTTAAATGCATAATGAAAAATTTAACTCTCAGTACATTTATATACAGAAGAAACTAAATACAAATATTCCTCAATATACTTTTTCATAAAGCAAAAATTGAAACTAAAGTAATTATTATCTATTGTTTTTTTAAATAAAATATGTTTAAAGTATTCACTAAAGTCCAGATCCTTTATTTAATTAAATTCTGATACTATTTTGAATTTATCAAAAAAACTGAACAATATTTTTATCAGCGAGATAAGAAATAAAGTCACATATACCGTTAATTAAAACCGTAAATTCAACAGTAATTAAAGATCTTATTTTTCTCATGCTTCTATGCCCCGGATGACTTCTGACATTTTCTATTGAAAAACAAGGGAATGAGATCTTATTATCTGGCTAGGATAATATAGTTTTTTTTTTTTTTTTAAGTCTCACCAGAAAGTTGAAACCTTTCATAAGAAGAAATATATTTATTTCTTCAGAATTGCGTGGGACATATTTTTATAAGTAAATTGATTGCTCAGGATTCTTTGAAATATAATTTCTTTTCTGTTACATATCATTTTTCCTTTCATTTCTCACATTTTATCATCCTACTTTCACTTTAATTTCTTTGCGTTGATTTTAATCTGTTTTAAATGTTTAAAGCAAATTATAGATATGCAATTAAGATGACTTTTATTATAAAATTTTATTCCCCATTTGAAACGAAACATATACAGTAAGAAACTATGTTACAATTTTGAAAAGTCAATGAGACAGGGAATTTTTCTAAGAAACAACGCAACATTTTAAA
>JAPDSC010102922.1:0-25043 GCA_026290005.1 Latrodectus geometricus
TGAATTCCACTTTGACCTCAGAGGAAAACACTTTCTTCAGGAGAATTCTGTGGCATCAACAACGAATTTACTACATGTTTCATGGTAAAACCGCATTCTATCTCAATATATTAAGATGGAACGAACAACTATAATGCTTAAAAAGTGTCTTTTGGCGACGCTCTGTCTCATTTTTGGCAATGAAAATAAAGCAGTTTGTTTATCTCTTCAATCTTGAGTTGTCTTACTTTTTTTTTTATTACTGCTTTCCACCTGAGGTCACAAAGACATCTTCGTGAGATAAACGCATGCATAAAAAATATCCACAACCCTTTTTTTACCCTGAAACCGTTTGTGTAATAAAGAAAAATACTCTTGTCCGAATTGTCTTAAAACAAGATTTAGATCATCAGTTTCTGTATGAAAGAAAAAAGGTGAAAATTTATTTCAAAGTATGCCGATTCGGACAGAAGTAATGTTTCTATGATACCGATAATCACAATGAGAACATGGTGTAGAAACAAAGAGCCACTATCATGTGGAGGTCACGGTGTCAATCTATTTATAAATCAGAGTGTACTTATAATAGACTATCACAGCAATTAGTGCATTAATAACAAGAATAAAACTGGTTAATGCCTCATACTAAGAGCTTTAGAAGAATTATTTATGACAGCTCCGTTTGTCATCATTATTTTCTTTAGAATCATAAAACTTCTTTGCAATATTGTTTTCGTAATGGAAAATTGAATAAGACAAATTATTTTCCTATCTAGACTTCCTTTAAAATGAATTGTACACAACAATGATTTCTTTCTAACATTTTTTGCACTTTGCGAAAGTTATAATTATTTAATTGATTCCCATGAGTTTTTATTGTTTTGTTTTAATTTATATAGAAACCATAAATGCTTACAATTTCAAAATGCTTTTAAGGTTAAAAAATATAAAATTTTATGTGCTGCTTTAAAATGTTAAAAATTTCAATTACTTATATGATTTTTCTGATAACATCAATAACATAAAATTTAAAGTTAAAAGAATATTAATATATAATTTAATATTACTTTAAACTATTTAAGAAAATCATAATTTAACAAATGCTTTCATAATTTAACATCTTGTTACTTGTTGATAGTTTGTTAAATCTTGTTTCTTATTGATTATTAGCAATAATACTTTCAACTTTCATTTGGAGGTACAATTGAGAGGCATTGGTGTTGAATTCACTATTTGTCTAATAAATCTATGCAAAATCTAGCCAAATGTATTATTTTAACCAGATTTTTCATGCTTGGGAATTCAAAAAGTTAACGCTTTGTAATTAAATGAAGCATTTTGTAATGATTTTCAACTAAAATAAATTTAATATTATATAAGAAATTAAAAAAAGATAATTTTAAATGAATAATTTTATGTGAGGTTATTTTTATCTTTTATAAAAACTATTATTATATTCTTAAAAAATATGTAAAAAAAAAAAAAAAAAGGCTGAAATTTTAAAATGATGTATGCATTGAAAAATATTATTACAAAACTTGAAATCCATTGTATCAGCTAAATTTTGTTTTCAACTTTTTTCAGTTTTGAAGACATGTGATTTTTATCATTGAGATATATAGCTTCTAAATGGTTGAATTTTTTTATACTCATTTCTTACTTGTTTCTTTAGATTTTGGAAAGTTTTAGTTTACCAAAAGAAAAAAATAATAAAATAATTTTAAATATATCAAAAACCATACATAAATCACATCCAACCTCACCCGTTGATAAGGAAACTGTCAACCTTTTTGAACTAAGGACTCTTGACCTTTGATTTTAAAGGAAACTTTTAAGTTTAGCAAAAATGAAAGGAAAATAAAAATACCCATTTTAGCAGAGCTTATCATAAAACATTTGCAATCCTTAACAATAAATTACCATCCTTCACCGACAGCTTATATTCCATTTTTAGAAAGAAAATAAACTTTATATGGTTAAATATCTATCTTATTACACATTCAAATAACGTTATTTGGATGTTTTTAGGAATTTGATTTTTTAAATAAATAGAAAATATGTAATTATCTTGAGTTTTTAAATCAACAAAATACAGGTAGTCAGATTAATTATAATTATAAATATTATACATCAAATTAAACCGGAAACTGTAAATAACAACTTTTTGCATACAAATAAATAAATTAAGAATAGAATAGACAGTTTTTTTCTATAAATAAACTAATTATTTTCATAAAATAAATGTCCAATCATGTCCAGGATATATCCTTATGATCTTTTCTAAAATAAGGAATCTTATGTAATACGTATATTCCTAATTGTATTTCGAGAAAGATCGGTAAATTAAAGACAGAAAAAGAGTAAATGTGTGACAGACTGCTTCTGAAATAGACTTATTCTAGGATATGGGAAATATTCTCATGATGCATGAGATGAAATTCGAAAACCCTCAAGAACTAACTCAGACTTAATCATAGTAATTTATATTTCTTTTTTATTAGTTATTATTTATTAATTTTTCTAATAGGTTAAGAAAAAATTAATTAAATAAATTTTTCATTTATTCCTGTTATTGATGTTGTATGTAAGTCACAGTTTTTGATTCTTATTTAAACATTGAATTTTCATTGGAAATTAATTAAAGGAAGAGAGATATTTAAATCAATTATTAAAATTACAATGCTCTAGATTTTCGATTTAATTAGTTTTATTTTTATTTTTTATTATTACATACAAGAAGAAAAATTAAAATAAAATTCTTTAATCATTGTTTGAACAAAAACACATTTTTTATATGTTCATTTGCAATATTTTATAGTTGCTTTGTTGAAAATTACGCTAAATTAATGATATTAATTTTTCATTGCCTAATTTTTTGTCCAGAACAACAAAAAGTTATTACCGCATATTAAAACTTTGTTTTTATATGACTAATTACAGAATTAAATTTCTCTCGAAAAAGATGAACAAAAACGCAATGAAGAATTGTAAGTTATAAATGTAATGAGAAATTTAATAAAATATAAAAAGAAGAGTCAAAATATTGTTTTTCACGTCTTTTACATAAGAAACTCTGATAAAAAGTTGAGAAAAAGAAACTGAAAATTAGTTGTGAAGGCAAAAAATATATTACAAAATGTATTTCTTGTCTTAAGATGCTTAGAAAAAGCTATTTTTTAAGTTCATTTCATTTCATTCTAAAATTATCCTAAAATTAAGTAGTAGCTGCATAATAATTTGAATTGCATAATTCCTGCTCATTGTGACAATGACTTTTATATAAAACAAATAATTGTTTTTCTTTTTCTAATTATCTTTTACTACATGTCTTAAGTATTAAACCCATGTCAATCCTTCTTTCCTAGTTAGTGTTTTCTCAAATTTTATTTAAGCTTTATTAAATATGGATATTTGGTATAAACTTAATAATTTTAAATTATATTTTTACGAGATAATAGTTTTCAAATGTAATTACCTATGACCTTAATAATAAAAAATATTTTACACTTAATAACTCTATAAAATATTACTTAAACAGTTAATATTACATCAGCGATTAAAAAATTATCGACATGATCTAAGAAATTATTTTGGCAAAGGTGCACACTGGTTTTCATCCTTATTTGTTTTATTGTCATACCGTTAGGATTTTATTGTTGGATTGTTGTTTATGACATGAAGCTTTTATTATATGTATTAAAGTTTTTTCCTTTGTTGCAGATTGATTATGGATACATCATTAGAAATTTGTGTCAAAGAGAAGCTTTGAGCATTGTTCCAATTCTAACAAAAATTTATCATATTGTGTTAAAAATTTATTATTGCATTTTTGTGATACGGAAATTAAAAATTGGGAAAAGAAGTGTATCTCATGAAATGATTGCGTCATCTCTCACCATCTAGATGATCAATTAGATATTTCCTCAAATAAGGAAACATAATGTTTTACTTCAGGGATATCTTAGAAAAACATCCATACAACAATTAATGAAATAATTTTGTTTTTTCTGTAAAATGTTTTGCAACATCTCCTTAAGATCTGCTCATACAGCTTATGAAATACCCCCAATTCATGATCAACAAATAATACTTTATTTGAGAAGAACACATATTCACATTGCACCTTAGGCAAATTACATTGATAAATGTAAAGAGTAGAAAATAATATACTTTGGAAAACCATAGCTTCATATCAATGAATTGAAGTTTAAACATAGACAATTCTTAACTTGTGATTGTAACTAGAGAAAAGCAAATAATAATAAATAAATATTTTTGCTTAAAGAAAGCAAATATACTTTAATTTTAATGCTTCTGAGATTCATATGGTTAAAGATT
The DNA here is from genome assembly GCA_026290005.1 of Latrodectus geometricus. Classification (NCBI taxonomy): domain Eukaryota; kingdom Metazoa; phylum Arthropoda; class Arachnida; order Araneae; family Theridiidae; genus Latrodectus; species Latrodectus geometricus. The sequence continues at coordinate 4,318 of JAPDSC010102922.1, forward strand.
TTTGGTAAATATTTCATACATCAGCATCAATACAGAAAGATCGGATGTGTTTGTGTTTTCTCTTGCTCAATAAACAGAAAATGAATCCTCATTCTCAGAATGGATTGAATAATTCACAAGACATGAATAACAAATATTTGTGGAATTCAGAGAGTATTGATTAGCAAAAAAAAAAGACATAATATATAGTTTGTGATGAATACTTACATAATTGAACTCACTTATTTCACAGGGAATTGTTTTTTTTTGTGAGAGATTTTAAGAATAAATAAAATATTTTTTTAGAGATAGTGAATAAATAATAATTCTGAATTTAATAACTTACAAATTTATTTTTCATTTATATAATTGGATTATAGTATCGAAATTTTATTAGTTGCCTACATTTTGTTTTTTTCTCATAAATATAGTTTATACATTAGTCATAAAATAGTTTCGATAAAACCATTTAAAATATTAATTTTGATTTTAAATTTTGCTGAAAATATATTAATTTGTAAGTAATGATAAAATTATAATTTTTCATTTAGACTTCACTCAAAATTAGGCAATGAATAATTGATAATAAGTCTGTGACGAATTCCCCAAAATTGCAATTTTGGGGAATGCGGAAGCAATTTTGAATACAATTTAAATCTACTCAAAGTAACTCAGAAATATGATTGTGATTGAAATATTTTCTGAAATACTGTTTCTATGAAACATATTTTTATTTAATCATTAAAGAAGACTAATTTTTTCGAGTGACAGTTACAAATTAATAACTAATTGTGATTAAAATTTGCTTTATATGAAAGAATCCAAGACAATGCAATGAAATTATATAAAGAAATTGTGAGTGATAATTACGATGATTCATACATTTTGAAAATGACTTAATATTTAAACTTCCTCATTGGTTGATTGCATTTTGCGCAATAATAAATTTTGAATTTTTCAATTTCATGTAAAAATTATGTGCGCTTACAACATTACTATTGAAGTCGAATTGATGATTAATTTTTTATAATAAGAGTTTTGCATATTAATTTATAAATTTCATTTTTATCGTATAATTTATCTTATTAAAATATAATATGAATACTTATTCATGATAAAATTATTCAAGACAAACATGATAAAATTTTGAATTTATGATAGTAGCGTTTTGAGGAATTAATTTGGAAAATGTTGATCACTGTGATTATGAACTTATAAAACTATCAATGTGACTTAAACTTTCAGCTTTGTTATGGTGTTACTTAAAGAAAGGAGCATTTAAACTCACAGGTAATTACTCACAATAAGTATGTAAGATAAAAATAATATTTTTTTTTCTGTCCCAGACATCAAACAGTAAATCGATGCTATGAAAATTTCAACCTGAGTATTGATGAACGCAATACGTAAATATTATAGTTTTAGCTAGAATAGGAATAATTCTAAAATAGCTTTATATAGCAAAATGAAATTAAAAGTCTCAAAGGGATGAAACTGTTTATCAGGCCACAGATGTAAGAAGTTAAATAAACATTAGAGGCACCACATATTTATATTAATGTTATCAAAGTTCTCCAGATATTTTAAACTGTACAATTAAGAGACGACTTGCAGATCATGAGATTACATTTTAAAGCAAACAATGACATTTGCAAAATTTGTACAAAATTTCAATGAAGTTATTATTTTCCTGTATTATTCATGGCATATATGAATGTAAATTAGAATATCTTTAAAATATTAATGCATATTATAATGTATTGTATATTTGCATGGTACAAAATGCAACAATGCAGAGGTTCCACATATCTGACAAGCTCAAGAAGAAGAAGAAGAATTGTATAAATCGAAATATTGTAGTATTGATATAATAAATATTATATTATGCATCCATTAAGGAATGTAATAAATTTAACTTTTCAAACACCTAAATATAATTCAAATTAAAACCATAACAAACAGCACTAATGTGAGAAATTATTATGATGAATTAATATTCAGATATTTGCATCACTGATAAGGAAGGAAGCTAGATACATTTGAGTATATTGTATTATATTTAAACTTGCTTATTTATAAAACATGCTAATGAGTGACAGGAAGCATAATTTAGGAAAAAATTAAGAAAATAGAAATGACTTAATTTTATTATTCAATAATCACAATATGCTTTTATCGCTATACATATACTAGATAAATACTCGCACATCATTAAAATATATCTAGTGCATTTGAGATGAACTAACTTCTTACTAATCGTAAAAATAATTAAGACTGCAAAACTCTCAACATTTTGAAATGATCTGTTTAAAACTCCTTTGAGAGAAATTTCTTTGCTCGAACATTCTAACAAATACCTCAGGTGGCTATTATAGGGAGTTCTCCATAGTTTGAGGGGATTCGGAAAGTAATCTTCATGAAATGTCTTCGTGACTAAGAATACTGAATAACTGTGGAACGTAGCTCAGTAAAAAATCTCCATGCCTCCTTAATCGATGCTTTGAGAGATCATCAGGGAAAACTTTCATTATTCCGCCAGTAAATTATTTAAAATCACATTCAAAATAATGTAGCATCATCGGGGGAAAGTTTCCTAGAATAGAAATTCCATTAAAATATTTCCTGTAGCTGAATTAAATAGATTGATAAATGTATGAAAAATTTTTGTATTATATGGATAAAGTGAATGTTAATATTTTAAGTAATTTCGATTATAATATAAATAAATATAGAACAGTTACATTTTATTTCCAATTAGATATCCATAAAAGACAATTCTTATTTATAAGTAGTAATAGCAATGATTACTTGATAAATTCATCTGAGGATTTAAATTTGCAATTTAAAGAAAAAAAATATATTGTTTGATAATCACAAATCTCGATTAAAAATCTTTTAAATAATCCTTTGTGAGTAATTTATTAAGGCATTGCTTTTGCATAGAGGATTAGGGAATTTGTATTTATTTTAAGTTAATTTCAAAGAAATAAATATCTAAAATTAACAAAGTAATAATCATAAGTAAATAAATTCTTTATTGAAAAAATTCAAAACCTGTATTGTGGAAAAAATGATTAAAAGAAATGAATAAATATTTATTTCCAAAACAAAGATAAAAGGTTTGTAATTAAATATTAATATATTGAAATATTTTAAGTAACTTTTAGTTAGAAAAAAATATGAAAAATATTTGGTGCTAAATTCATGTTCATAAATACAATAACATATTACTTAAGTTAGAAGACAATCCATACCTGAAATATATTTTCGGCTTTTATTTCATCTTGACAAAAATATTACTAAGAAAAATTATATGTGAATGAAATAAAGTCTTAAATTTATGGATTTTCTATTGTCATTGTTTATTTGCTTTATATATTATAATTTATATTCTTAAAATTTACTCTGAGAACAGCTTTTTAAATATGTGGTCTTCATTCTTTTATTTATTATTCAACTATTTAAGTAATCTGTTTCTTTTAATATTTTTTAGTTTTTTAAGATATTCTAAGAACGCAAAAAATATTACATCATTTATCATCTCTAAATCATTTTACCTCTATTTATTAAATAGTTTGAAGATGGAGTTGCGTTAGTTGTAATAAATTTTATTTTGTAACTTCAGCAGCATGTAGGAATAAATATTTATATGCATGATTATTCATATATCACAGAAGGAATTTAACAAGGATGAAATAAAAAAAAGTAATTGAAATGATAAGATTTAAAAATTAGAATGATAAGGGCAATTATGCTAAATATATTTCATAATGTTACAAAATATATTTAGCGTAATTGTCCTTGTCACATTCAAATTAAAAAAATTCGCTGAAAACATGGTTCGAAAATGAACTTGTTTATATTATTAAGGTCTCTATTATATGAATACATTAATAAATCTTTTTAGTATAATTTTTAAAAACTGTGTGTGCTTTTTAAACATTTCGGATTGTGATATATGCTGTCACTTTAAAATATATTTCATTGGCATTTAATTTACTATAATTATGTAAAGTATTCCATATTTCTAGCCATTTAAAATGTTTGAATTAGGCAACAATAAATACTTAACACCATATAGAGGGTGACATGGTTAATAGTTGAGCTTTAATAAAGCATTTACTATTTAGGCCATAAAAGACACAAATAATCGTATTCTTTTGTCTGCTGTAAGAAAATGAAAGTGCAATATCAATCTCCCATTGTTCAACTATAGTTAAGATAGGACCTAAGTCTTTCTTTTCCAAAAATAGTTGTCTTATATATTCTAATAATAATGTCCCTAATAATGAATATTCACCGTACAATTATGCATTTTTGAGTTTATTAGTTGTTCCAAACGTTTGCTTTTTTCCTCTTAAATTACACACCATGGGTTCTCTAGATATTTTCAATAGAATTAATGATAGGAGAGTATGGTGGCCATTCAAGCCTGCTAATAATTTATTTTAGCCATATTTTAATGTTCTAACTTACATAATAAATGCCTCATTTCGTTGGACATAAGATATACATAAACTCATTTTAGTGAAAGGGGAGATTTAATAACATGAATAATAAATTCCTTAAATATAGGTTTTGATATTCACATCAAATCATTTTTATCTCTCAATATACTAATATAGAAAATTTTTATCGCGAACATAATCATAGTCACATCATTAGTACTTATATTTCAAAAAAAAAAGAAAAGAATTTTTATTTTACTAATTTCATCTCACATTATCAACCAAAGACATTTGAATAATTTAAACTAAATTGCACTTCATCAAAATTCTTGCAGGAGTTTTGAATATAAAATATGTTAATATTGTTATTACTGATTTCAAAAGAGGAATTCAGTTTTTTAGAGTTGTTAACTCGTATTATAAAACAATTCACATTCGTTTTACATATGCTATTTTACTTTATAATTTTTTTATCCTCAGCTGTTACACATAAAAGACCATTTTAAAATAAAAACAAACAAACGTTTCTGTTTTTTAACTAAGCAAACTTTTGGAATGGTATGCTCGACAGCATAAGTTACTTTATTGTGAAATTAAGTGTTAGTTATGGCTTATAAATTAATGAAAAACGCTGTTACGACACACAAAATATTTCAAAATGATGCATAATCTATGTCTTAAGCTAGAAATAACTCTATATAAACCTCCTTCCACTTCGTGTGGTCGTTATCAATCAAACCCAAGGCATGAATATGACTGCTTCACAGAATAAGGATTCTATGTATAAATATAAAAAATGTTTAGAATTTTCAAAACTAGAGTTACTAAACAACAAAATTTATTAAATTATAAGAATTCTGCAGAGAAAAAGTCATTATTATAATTACGCTGTTCATAGTAACCGATTTGTAAAAAATAATTAAAATAGTACTATTCTATAGAATTTATTTACCTAACTACTTAAAAGAAAACATTTGTTTGAGACAGTTTTTAAATAAAGAATATTAAAGAATGTAATGAAATGTATAACTGAATGGATTTTCTAAAGGGTGTTTTAAGTTATAAAATGAAAATTCTATAATCTGGTTGTAATTATTTAATATTACATTAGAAAAATATTTAACCAAAGCTCATTGAATTGTCTGCGGGGAAAACTTACATAATTAGAGCATTTTTCACTTAAAAATACTAATCTATATCGATTCATTTAATCAATTCTATGTACATTTTAAAAAATCAAGATGATTTTCTGTACTTGATGAGTATTAAACTGATCTAATTTTTTTACTATCTTAAATAATTTTTTCGGTACTTAATTGAATGAATACTGGATTCATCAAAATATTTTTTTTTTGAGAATTAATTTTAATCTTTTAAAATTTATTGAGTTTTCTGTTGTAACAGAAATTCATTCCATTTAATTAGAATTCCACTCAATAAGTTTATAAATTTGCGCAATCAGAAAAATCAAAGAAATAAAAAAATGCGTTTCTAAGTCACAATTTATAACTCCTCCAAAAGTTAATCAAATAGAATTACAATAGTTCAAACATGTGTTTAATTACTTAAATGTGGTTGTTTACGAACTTTGAGTTTATAAACAAAAATCAGTAATTAGAGGAATTATTTATGAGATGCATTTCAAAACGAATTTAATGTTTTATTTTTAAACAATGAATATTTTAAATGTTTCCTCAGTTTGGTTTTAAATAACATTAAACTTTGTATTTTTGATAATTTTACTAATCCCTAATTAAATATTCACATTCAATTTAGAGAACTTAATTTCATAAGAAGAAAAATAAATTTGTTTAAACATTCTGTTTTTAAATCTGAGAATAAACACATATGCATATTTGAAGAGGAATTTAATAATTAATAGAGACATTTAGAGCATATTTTATTCCCAATAAATAATAATATCTAGTTAGATATGTCGCAAAAGTTCATATTAGTATCTATAAATCTGTTAAATTTTTAATTAACTGCTTACAGAGTTTTTGGTAACAACGGTGTCAGGTACATATAAATTGAAAAGTGCTATGGTATTTCAGAATTTTTAGATAAGAAATGCTGAAATTAAATTTAAACTCTCCTATATTATATAGTTATGGTCTAGTTTTCTACCACCCATAAAATTACCTTATGATTGAAAGGATTTTATTTTAAATATATAGTTGAGAAATTTACAAAAGTAATTGCTATCAAAAGGATTAAAAAAAGCACATTTTTACAGAATATAAATAGTATTTTTTCAGTTTGATAATTAATTACCAAACTGTTCGTAATATTTTTATCTACTATTAATAATCTTTACCATTACATATATTTTATAATAGTTCAAACAGTCCGTAGAGTACTACCAATGGTATTTGAGCAGGTACCTCAATCTAATTTTTTTAGAAGATTTTCATCGATATAGATATTTTCTATTCATATTCTATGCATCGCAAAATAGAAATAAAAAAACTCTCAAGCTCACATCGCGACAAACAGATATACATCTATTTTTTGTTATTCAACACTGTCTGGTATTGAACTTAGTATTCTCCACTTTTAAAACCATTTTCCTATCACTATGCCTTGATAAGCAAAATCATTAAGAATAAGTAGTACTTTAATTTTATTAGATAGTTTTGTAGTTATTATTTGAAATGTAGAAAAACGATTTCTGTTAAAAAATGTTGCTTTGGAAATTATTATACTAAATTAGATTTCAGAAATTATAAATATTATAATTTTTGTAATGATAAATTTTTTTAACTTATACTTCATCTATGCAAATGACAGACCATTTAGCTATTATTCTTCATGATGACAGAATAAGAACTTTCTTTAGGTATGCCACTTTTCATACATTACATTTATATGCTTAAATCCACTTGTAAGTTCAATAAATTTATTAATTCCAAAAGTCATTTCCGGATAACTAATGTGGCATAATATGTTCATTTCTTATAAAATTTTGCACTTATCACTTAATATTAAATGCATAAAAGACTCATAAGCGTATGAATGTTTTCAGTTAACACATAATTGTTAACTATATTGTAACTAGTAGAAAGTGATTTTTAAAAAAGTAAATGAAACAGTTATTGGAATTTCCGAGGAAGACAAATACTTTGTTATATTTTTCTATTCGAAATTGTTTACTCAGGAAATATTAAATTTTCTCTAATATTTTAAAGTTATATGCATACAAAATTTGTTTGACTCTTTTTTTTATTTTTTATGCATTTGAAAGTTTCAAAACTAATAAAAGTCAACGTGTTTTTACTCAGTATTCATATTCCTATGAAACTTTTCACGAAGAGATTGGCAAACTAAAATCATATAAACTCATTTTTTTCCCAGAACGTTTTGAAAATATATTAGCATTTTCAATTTCTGCTGTCTAAGAAATTTCCGTCAACATCAAGCCCTTATGCTGAATATGTTGAAGGCTTCCTAATATTGCATATTCGTGGATATAAATACAGTGAAAAAGTATTATGAACTAGATTTTAAATGAAATACTTAAATCATGAATAAAAAAAGTTTAAGAAGCATTTTTAAATAACAAATTTATTATTGCAAGTATTGAAAAAGAGTAAAGTTGTAACTAATAAGAATATCATGTTATTAAATATATGATCTTAGGATTCATATAAATTCTTAACAAAAGATAGAAAAAAATGATTTAAAAGAATTTGAAGTTTAAAAACATGACACAATATTTATGATCCTTTTTTCATTACATAAACTTAAAAATATAATACTTTTTGCTTTTTAAATTTCCTTTATTACCGGAAAAATGCTACGCACAGTCAGTTTTATTTCAATTTGAATTAAAAAAATTTAAAAATACAACTTTGAAGTGTTATATGTATCTAAAAATATTTATTATTATTAAAAACAGTATCTAGTAAAATATTACTTGCCGATTTATTTCAAACTTTAAATTATTTACAGGGTGTAAGAAAATGATTAAATTCAATAGCATTAAATTTTCCAACGCAATATGAATGAAACAAATATTTCCTGAATGACTAAATGTAATGCGTGAATAACGAAAATTGTTAACATGCAATCATTAAAATGTCAAGAAATTGGTTTTCAATCGTTATGGCATAACAGTTTTTAAAAATGATTATAAGAATTAGATACTCACTTGCTCTTAAAGTTAAAAAAAAATCCCTCTTTTGGGATAAAAGTGCACGTATAAGAACTAGTTTTTGTAAATTTCTCATTTTAAGAATGAAATTATAAAAAAAAGTATTTCTTTATATGGAAAAAAAAAAAGAAAATTTTATAACATTAAAAATGGTAAATTTATATTTCTTTAAGGTGTAAGGGAAAAAAATTATACTTGTAGAAGTCATTGATTTCTTTTTAATAAGAAATTTTTTTATATAGTTAAGAAAAGTAAATAGGTTAGTAGGAAAATTGTCTTAAGTCAATTCTGGGGATTAATAATCATTATCTGTTAAAAGAAAATAGTTATTTTCAATGACAGTTTAAGTAAAAAAAATTACTTCACTACGGTTAATTTTCCACGAAATTATCGATTTATTTAATCGTTTTTTGGTAGTACCTATTCGTAATAATGTCATCACGAATCACAGAAATAAATAATCATATTATAATATCGTGTACTTATTCTAGGAATCTCTCCTTTTATCAACATAATCTGTCTGATGCAACGGCGCCACAGTTTGTTTTTCTCAAAAACACTTATTTCATTTTATACTATGCAATAAATCCACAGATCTGATACGAAAGGATAATTTTAGTTTGTTTTTTATAAATTTTTTCAGCTGTGCTTTTTTTTACCTGAATTTGCCACTTATGACAAGAAAAATTTCTTTTGTAAAATTTATGGTCTTTTCTCTAAAAAAATACAGTGCATATTTACTGCTCGGATTTAAAATCTTTGAAACTTTAAAAAATGTGTATTTGCTATAACAGAATATTTAAAGTCATTTGAACTATAATTGTACAGGATCATTATGAGTAAATGGATAAAATGAGTATCTCAAATTAAAAGAGCAACAGATTGACCTAATCATAATTGGATAAGGTTCCTTTTTTTAAGCAGGTGTTGGCAGATTTTACTTAGTTTTCTTTCCAGTGACATATAAATTATTATTTATAAAAATATTCATCGAAAGGAAAATGTGAATGAAAGAAAATGTCAAGAAATTCATGGAACAGTATGCTAGAAATTCATATCTATTGTTATTCAAATAATATGATCGAAACTCCGAGAATTAATGTGGAATAAATGTATGAAATCATCGCATAATTTTAATTTGTTAATTAATTGACTAGAAATAGAAAGTTATGTGAGAATATTTTAAGGACAACAGTTGTATATTTTGCCGTAGTTATGTATTTCGTCAGTATGTGCGTGAAGTAGTATTGTTAAACCATAATTGATTGAATTGATATTCAAAAACTAAGATTAAAATTAGCAAAACAAATGATTACCATTAGTTTTTTTATTTTATGGGCATACATGTGTGTCAATACTGATGAAGCATACTGATGGAGCAAGCTTTGTTTACATCACATTCAATTTCGTATCAAAGATTGAAATCTCTAAAGCTAAGGACATCTTAGAAAATATTGATATGGAATAAGTCCATATAACAAATACATATATATTCAGATTTTTATATGTTTATTTACATTATATTTATAAAAATTAAATAAATTTTAAGGAAAAAAATTCTTCGAATTGAAATAACTTATTATATTTCTTACAAACTCCTCAGCACATCGAATTAAAAAAATGCTAATGTGTTTGTAAAACTAGTTGATTTATGATTACATTATAACAAAAAAAAATAATTTAGGCAAATAAGAACAGTTGATAAAAGATGTGCCAATAATATCGTAAAATATAATTTAGTTTTAGGCGATTATCTAGAGTTAAAGCATTTCAAAATATTATTCATGTATATCAGCAGTAAAAACGGGTACACAGTTAAAGGATCACTGAGAAATTATTCTCAGTATTATGCACAAAAATATTTTGAAACTTTCTAAAATTTAGAATTTTTATATAATAGACCGTTGTAATAATATTTATCTTTTTTTTTTTTTAAAAAAAATAGCCAAAATTTCAACCAATTTCAGCCAAAATTGGTGACGCTACCATTTATTTCTTGCATATACATAAAAAATTTAATATAAAAGCTATAAAAATATGTAAAAACACAAAGAAAAATATCATGTAAAATTATTAGATAATTATTCTAGGAATAATTGTTCTTGAATTTGGCAATCTTTTCAAATACGTACCTATCAAGCTAGTGTAAATTAAATTAAATCATATCATTCACTAAATTATTAAACATATCTGCATGGACTAAAAAAATCCTAAATTTTACAGTTGTCAAAAAACAGGAATATTTATTAGTACCATTTTATGATTTCATACTGTCATTTATTTACTCAAGTATCGTACATAAGATTTTAAAAAATTGTAAAAATTATATTTTTTAAAATGACTTAAAAGATAAATTATGTAGAATTTAGTATTAGTCATAATTTTTAATGATTATTTAAAATTTTAGAGAAATATTAGATTCAAAAATTGAATAAACTTTATTTAAATTTCACATATTTTAAAATAATCACTTCTAATTCCACTGTGATATTCTTATTGATGAATTATCTAAATTAATTTATTATTCAGCAGAAATGTTGATGAGTATTTCACATAATGACTAAATTACAAATAAAATTTAAAAGCATATATCAAATATTTTTTGTCTACATTGTTCATATTTTTGAGCATCGAAAAACGATAGTTTTTGAATAAATTTTGGTGCAAAATATTTATTTTATACTTTTTATATCTATTAATTTAAAATTATTGGAATAAAATAATATTAAATATCCTCTAATCAAATTATAAAAAATTGCATAAAAAACAATAAAACCCAAAACTAGATATCGAGTCACATTGATATATGTTATTATATTAAAAATTGTCATTAAAATATGAGCTATATCTAAAATTATATTATTATGAGTAAGTTTCATGAAAGTTTTACTGAAAATCCTTTATTTTTTCAAATAATTCGTACATAACTATATTTTAATATTTGTTTTATTACTAGTTGATTTATTTTTTCTTATTAAGATATAAATGTCGCTTTGTTTGATTAAATTTCGAGGAAGTATATTTTTATTTTAATTTCTACTTAATTAAGTAGAAATTAAAATAAAAATATACTTCCACGAAATTTAATCTGAAAATACTCAGGTATTTTATGCGTAATTCATTTGTTGGATAAAATCAGTGCTTAAAAACTATTCTTAAACATATTTTATTTTAAAAAATGCTTAGAAGTACGATTATGAAAGTTATATTTCTATTTTACAGTTGATTAAAAATTTTTATTTTTAAATTGTAATTTTTTAATTATAACATTATGATTTCAGCTTTTATTACTTGATAATAAAAAAATTCTGTTTGAAAAAAAATTATTTAATATATTATTTTAATTATTTCACAATTTCATCAATTAATTTCTGAATATTCATTTAATGCTGATAATTTTTTGAAATACAGTTATTGGTCCTTGAATAGTGGAATTAATCAGACTGGTATCCAAATAATAATTGTTTATTGAATTAGTTTTGCAATTAATTTAGCTCTTGATTTATTTTCTTATATGAAAAAAGTTAACGTAAACTTTAATTATGTTGCAATTCTTTTGAAATATATCAACAAAATAAAAAACTAAAATAATCATCTTGGGATAATTATTACAATTTCTAATAATTATAGGTTAAGTAAATAAATAAACGTACTAAAATGTATTGCTTCCAATGATTCTGAAATAGTATTTTAATAAACTTATTTCTGAGAAATATTTTTCTACCAGACAGACGTGTGTCACTGCATAATGAAATCATAAATTTGGAAATTGTTGAAAATAATTGAACTTTTATAACTTTGATAATTAAAAGCATAATTTGATATTTATTGCATTTGATAAAATTAAATAGATTTTTCTTTGAAGTACTACTAAATGGTTAGAACCAGTTGGTCATTTTAACGATACTAATAAGCAAAATAATTACACAGGCATATTCACCTGTTCGACGATATTTATTAAATTTGCCTAGGAATTGATATTGTTTCATTGCGTCATCCAAATCTGTATCCTACATTCTCACTTGCTTAAAATTCTTTGTTTATAAGCAAATAATATCATTTTATTAACAATAACCATAAGAATAATTTTTTTACAAAGATTTAATTTTAATCAATTCAATTCAGAGAATATTTTTTCAGGAGTTAAAAATCTAAATACAAATATATTTAATTGTTACACAGATACATTTAATTGTTATTCATCATTCATAATGTAATTATGATATGCGATCTATAACAGAGTTAAAGTATATAGTACAAGAGAATACACTATGTAAGAAAGTCCGTATTTTATATAAAAAAATTTTAAAAGTGAGGATTAACATGTTTATCTAATTATTTTTTAGTGATTTAAAAAGTATAAAAATTTAGAAACCAACACAAATTGTGTCAGATATTAAAACATTTTAAAATAAGAGAAACTGATCAATGAAAAATATCAATATAATATTAAACTGTATATAAAGTTTATGGAGGAACACTGAAATGCAAAGCAATTCGATTTAATAAATTTTTGTAACTAAATTAACACATAATATGGGTTCGAATTCTTCATTAGAAATAAATTGCAGATGAAGTTTAAATTTAATAATGATTTTGAAATAACAAGAAAAGACCATTTGCAAATGAATAAAGAAGCATCATCTTAAAAAGTTATAATTAAAAGTTAATGACCAATCGTCTAAATATCAGTTTGTACGTCTTCACGTCTTCATCTCGGGTCTCTCCTCGTCGTTCTACATGTATGTCGGCAAACTTGATGCGTATGGTTGTCTGTTGACGCTTTCGATCCCACAATGATAAAATTTGAAACCAAAAATATTATTTTTTATAGTGTAAATTTTTTGATTGTTTTTCTTATGTTTTGATTTCTTAAGGTTTTACATTTGATTTCTTAAGGTTTTGATTTCTTAAGGTTTTGCGTGGTAAAAATAGTTCACTCATCGTAGATTGAGAGCAACGTTGGAATCTAATTGGATATGATAAAAAAGTATAATCATTATATTAGATTTTTTAATATGACCGAAAAATAAAGAAAAAATCTGAGGAAATCAAAATAACAATTGAAATATTTTAGACAAACCAGATGAGTAGTAAAATTAACATAGTTATAAAATTATCAAAATATGAGGCAGTAGACTTACTTTAAAATTTTATTTAATTACCATAAAAATAAATTCATAAAAATTATTGTTTTACTTCAAAACATAAGGTACAAACAGCTTATGATATGATAAGAGAAATATAAAACATGTTTTTATGAAACCAATTTTTAATACTACGCAAGCACCTACATTAGTATTATTTGAGATCAAAGTTCAGTTTAAAAGCTATTTCATCAATAAAGATAACATTTAAGTACAACAAATGATAATACAATGTTAATTTCAATTAAATTAAAAAGTAATAAAAATGTAGGAAGTCGTGATTTTTAAACTTGCAATATAATGTGAAATTTCATTAATTTAATCTTAAGCCTTAAAATTAACGATTTAATTTATTATTTAAAACTTTCTCTATAATGATATAAAATCAAACAAAATTTGCACAAAATGTAATATGATAAATATATTTTGTATATTTTTGTAGAAATATATTTATGATATTACATTTTGTGGAAATTTCTTACTTTCAAAAGAAAGTTCTTATTCAATATTTGGACCCTATTTCAATAATTTCAATTAACAAAAAAGATATTAATTTAAATTAAAAAAGTATATAAATAAGTAATAAGTATATATATATATATATATATATATATATATATATATATATATATATACTACTGGCCATTAAAATTGCTACACCAAGAAGGCGACATGCTACAGACGTGAAATTTATATGAAAGGAAGAAGGTGCTGTGATATGCAAATGTTTAGCTTTTCAGCGCATTCAGACAAAGCATGCGCCAGTAGCGACACCTATATTGTGTTTAAATGAGGAAATTGTTCAGCTTGTTCCTCATGCACAAATTGCATTTGAACGTTGTTGCCTGGTGAAAAGTGGTTGTGATGCCTCGTGTAAGAAGGAGAAATGCGTACCAGCACGTATCTTACTTTGATAAAGGCCGAATTGTAGCGTACCGGGATTGCGGTTTATCTTATCGCAGTATTGCTGCTAGCGTCGGTCGAGATCCAATGACTGTTAGCAGAATATGGAATCGATGGGTTCAGGACGGAACGTCATGCGGGATCTCAACGGCCCCTATCACTAGCAGCCGAGAAGACAGGCATATTATCCGCATGGCCGTAATGGATCGTGCAACCATGTCACGAGCTGTGAGTCAAGAAACGGGGTTGCTTGGAAGACAACAAGTGTCTGCACGAACAGTTCGACGACGTTTGGAGCAGCATGGACTTTCATCTCGGAGACCATGGCTGCGGCTACCCTTGACGCTGCGTCATAGACAAGAGCGCCTTCAATGGTGTAATCAATGACGAACCTGGGCTCACGAATGGCAAGATGTCATCTTTTCAGATGAATCCAGGTTCTGTGTACAGCATCATGATGGTCGCATCTGTCTTTGGCGGCATCGTGGTGAACGCACACTGGCAGCGTGCATTCGTCATCGTCATACTGGCCCATCAACTGGCGTGATGGTATGGGGTGCCATCTGATACACATCTCGGTCACCTCTTGTTCGCATTGACGGTGATTTGATCAGTGCACGTTACATTTCTGGATTGTTACGACCCGTGGCTCTATCCTTTATTCGAGCACTGCGAAACCCAATGTTTAGCAGGATAATGTCCGACCGCATGTTGCCGGTATTGTACGAACCTTCCTTGATACGGAACAAGTTCATCTGTTGCCCTGGCCAGCACGTTCTCCAGATCTTTCACCAATAGAAAAAGTCTGGTCAATGGGTGCCGAGCGACTGGTTCGTCATCAAACGCCAGTCACTACGGTTGATGAACTGTGGCATCGTGTTGAAGCTGCATGGGCATCTGCAATCCAAGTACATGCAATCCAATCTCTGTTTGACTCAATGCCCAGGCGTATAACTGCTGTTATTACTGCCAGAGGTGGTTGTCCTGGATACTGATTTCTCAGGATGTATCCAGCCAAATTTTTTGAAAATTTAATCACTTGTTATTTTTAGTATAATGTATTTGTCCAATAAATATCATTTTGTTATCTGCATTTCTTCCTGGTGTAGCAATTTTAATGGCCAGTAGTGTATATATATATATATATATATATATATATATATATATATAGCTTTGATTATTCAAATTTAAGAATAATTGGAATAATTAAAACTAAATAATTGACACAGTTTTCGTAAAAATAATGGAATTAATCATAAAGTGGGAGAGATTAAGATAATTACTGTATTGAAAAGAAAAGTATATAATTTTCTCATCATGCAAGTATGAAATAATATTTTTACGCATTTATACAAATGATAAACATTTTTAATTGTTGCAGGATTTAATTTTGATTTAAAGAAAAAGATTATTTATTATGAATTTAAATCCTTTTTAAGATTTTTAGTTTTAAATTAGAATAAATTCTATGATTACCCTATCAGTTTAGAATACATTTTTTTTAAATTTAATCTTTTAATTAGCTTCGTTTTTATATAATCACAGTATATAAATTACTTTATTAATTCAATAGGTAAATTGAATTACTTGAAATTTCTATTTTTGAATTTGAATAAAAGTTCTGTAATTGATTCAATTTATTAGCAGCAAAATTAATTTTTATAAAGTTTATTTTAATAATTGACTTCATTTTTAAAATCCTTAATTAATGTAATTGATGACGCCAATTTTCAATCTTATAAAAAGTTAATTAGGCATAACATGACAAAATATTTTTTTACTAAAAACAAAATTATTGTACAAATAATTTTGGTAATCAATAATTTCAATATCTTATTTCAATTAGAAGTGGCAACAGTTTTTGACTGGTCTGATCGAATTACGCTTTAAGCCATTCATGAATATTAATCAATTGAAACGATGAATTAATTTTGCTATAATCAGCGTATTACTATTACAGCAGTTTTATTTCCTTTATTTTTGACATTAAAACTTTTACCTTAGTCTTATTTCAAAAATACCTCTCAACAACTTCGATATTTTTTTTTGCTACTCTCTTAATGTAAAAGGAGTATAATTGCTCCGCAATGGAATTCAATTTACTTTCACGTATCTTGAAGGACGATAAAATCAAAGACAGATGCGTTTTGAATTGAATTAAAGCTTAATTTAAAAAAAAAAGAAAGAAGTGTTTCAAATGATATGAGAAAATGTAATGGATTTCAATTAAATTGATCAGAATGCGAAGAAAAATTAGCAAACTAAGGATAAGTATAAATTATTTTCATGAATAATGCAAGAAGTTTTTTAAATGGATAATTTAGATAATGTAACAATAAAAAGGTCACGAAAATTGTTTCGAAAGAGAACATTTAAATATGTTACACATATTTTTAGTATATTAGATAAAATACCAAAAATTAATATTTTAGTTATCTATATAAATATGAATAAATATACATATTTATGCAAACAATCAAGTCAAAATCCATGTTTTTTAGCACATAGAGTCAAAAACTATGCCTTCCTATTTCATTAAGGAAGTCCGCGGTGGGTTGATTGGTTATGGTGTAAGCTCCCATTGTCGGAAAGTAATAGGCTTGAATAACCCAATCGTCGTCTTCACTAATGGTTTGAGGGACGTGCAATATATGTCGTTGTCGCAATGTCTTCCATGTGAAATGATACCTCTTGGGGTGGCAGAGCAAGTTTGGGGATGTAGTATTTGTTAGTGAGTATAGTATTTTGAAGTGAGTATTTTGTTATTGCGATAATATTTTGAATGCTGATTTCATCTATTTGAAATTGTAGTACTCCCCGCTTGAACTGTAATCATTTCACAAAATAAACTTAACATTATATAATTTTTTGACAATGTAGCATCCAAACGGTGTTGAAAAGAGTATTATGACGTATATTGGATACCTCTATCCAATGTTTTTTACCTTGGTCAAATGTAAAACAAATTACCTTCTGGATACCGGAATTGACACCATATTTTATCAGGCTATAATTATCTCAAGTAATATTGAAATGACTTACATTTCAATAAAACATGCATGTAGCATTAATTTTTAAATAAAAAAAAGTTCAGGAAGATTAATGAGTTTAAAATCATTCAAGTGAATTTCAGTAGACAAGAAAATTTTTAAGCAATAAATGTTTCTAAGAAATGTAATACACGGTTTAACTATAATTATACACTTCCTTTGTACATAGAAAATACTTTACATTAGCTACGTAAGTAACTTCTTTTTTTATTCATAAAATGCAGAAATACATCATAATTACCAATTTCCTATTTTTTATAAGGCTCATTAAAATTACACAATTTCATTCTGTTTCCATAACACTAAAATGTCCTTAAAATATTCCCATGATTCTTATCTGCAAACACCTTCAATATTATAAAATGAAAGCTTCCTCAGCCAAAATTATTCGTCGCATCCTGATTATGTCTCTGAGGCACATTCCTTTAAGAAACACAAATAATTATCACATCTTTAATGCCTGAAAATCCTCAGGGAGTCTTTGAGAAACTTTTTCTTTCACTTATCGTGTTTTCTTCTTTCTTACAGAAGTTTTATAAGTTTTATGAGTTATCTTATTGAAAACAATAATTATGGTTCATTGATTTTACGAGTAAATAAATGACTTGTAAAAGGAGGTTATTTGTTCGCATCATTAATTCTATAACAAATATTTACGTCTCAGATACTTAATACATTTCATATTCCATTACTAATTAAAACCTTTTCTGAATCTTTGGTGAATGTACTGTATTTTTGACAGCATTTTCTAAGACGGGTAAACCAAGTCGTTTGGAAAATATTTCGAGACAAGTTCCTTTTGTGACAAGGTTAAAATCAATTCAATAGATTATCCAATTGATACATTATATAAGTCATTGTTAAATATAACCCAATATTCTGATTAATATGTGCCCGAGGCAGTCATTTATAATTCCAAAAATAGATCTTGAACTCATTACTTTAACTTTCCTTGAATAAGAATTCATTAAGTTTTTCATTATAGCTCTAAGGCTATACAAATTAACTTCAAAATAAAATTCTTTAAAAAGTAAGAAGTATTTTTTTTCAAATTTCTATTTTTAGATTTTGCTTATGTTATATTAGACATTTAAGTAGATTCATTAGAAAATGGGATTATTTAGAAATATATATTTTCAATAACTTGTCTATTTAATTAAGTAATATAATTTTTAAATTAATTAAGATTTGCAAGAAATTTGGATTTTTAAAATAAAGGAAATAATTTGGGCTTATACGATTTCATAAATTTAAATACGACATAATAAATTCTTGTTATATTCATTAGTTTAGAAGGACTGTTCAAATATTATATATTTCACATGTAAAATAATTATCCTATTTTGAACTTAAATAAATAAGTATAGAATTGAACTGAGTTTGAAATAGTAATAGGAAGGAAGGAAGGAAGCATATTGATTTCCTAAATTAAAATATAATTTCCAAAATATAACTAGGATTCCTCCAACTTTGAAAAACTCATTCAAGAAGAAAATAGTTTTATAACTATTTAATGAAGTGAAATCATAATATACACTCAATGACAATTAGCTCTTAGTTTACAATATGAGACAAATTTTAAAAAGTTCCAAGCAATTTTTCAGTTTCAATTTCTCTAGCATTATCCCATAATAATGGTAACTTTATTTGAACAGAAACACCACCTAATAACAATAAATCATCAAATATACGACATTTAATAAAATTAAATGCTGTAAATATTAATCTGCCTTGAAAATTTATTTGATGATATTGAACTGTGTTATACTTTTTAGTTATAGTACTATATTTGTGAAAATTTAGAGTTATTTTTAATAATTAATATATTTAACTAAACAGATTCCTCTATAATAGAAAGCCATAATGAAAGCACCTAGCAGGTAGTTTAATACCTAATAGACTTTCAGCATCTGACATTCAAATTGCACCCTAGGCAAAAAGATATTTTTCTTCATACAATATCCACTTTCAATTATAAGTCCTACTTAAGATATCTTCAAGAATAAAAATTAGTCATTACTAACAAAACAAGTTTTTAATGAATAGATTTTTAAAATTATAACTTTGCTGATATTTATAATTTCAACCAATAGAATATTTTGCCAAAAAGATTTGAACATTATGTGGGAAACTGAGCAGCTTTTGATGTTTATTAAGTTATTTAACAAAGATACTATTTAAGCAATTAACAATTTAAATTGTAGAGTATGTTATAAAAACGAATAAAACAAGATAATAATATTAAATCAAGATGAGGAAAAAGCAGATCTTTGCTCAGTATATGTATTTTTGACAAATTAATTTTTTAAAAGATAGAATATGTAAACATATTACTATTTATTATTTTAATAATATAAATGATTAAAAAAATGTATGAAAATTTCATATATTAATAAGGTTTGTGTTCAGCTGTTAGAAAAATAGTTTTTATTTTTTTTAACCGTTCTATCTAATTTAAATTATAAATAAACATTTATAATATTCATGCGACAATGTTAATTATTTAGAGAATTTTCTAATTATTAAGAAATTAAAATAGATGAAGACTAGTTAAAATTATTCAAAATTTTAAAAGTTCTTAACACTTTCATTTTAAAGATAATTACTGATTTAAAATGCCTACAGAAATTTAAAACTTTGTTACAAGTGAGAATAGATCATGCTGATATTAAGCAAGGGTTTCATTAGAATTGCAAAGTAATCCTCATCGCCTTTCTTCAGAGTATATAGTTCTAGTCCCCTTAATATTCCATAAGCTCACTAAGCTTCAACTCTTAAACACCTGAGCATATTTTTTAATAAGAACTCAAATAAGTAAAATTTGAAATTCAGAATTATTTTTTGATAGCTTTTAAAAATGACACAGCCAAATGTACGTATAACTTTTACCTTTACGGTTTTTATATTTGAGGAGTTAAAAGTGAAAAGAAAACTTCAACAGTTAATGATAATGTAGAAACAAGTAACATTATATATATATGTGTGTGTGTGCATGCGTGATATATATATATATATATATATATATATATATATATATATATATATA
>JAPDSC010102922.1:25053-38919 GCA_026290005.1 Latrodectus geometricus
ATATATATATATATATATATATATATATATATATATATATATATATATATATATATATATATGTATAGACATTAGAATTCTTTGTACACATTTTTAACAAAACAAAATATATTCTTTATACTGAATTATTTGAAGGTTTTTGATTACAGCTAATATTATGCTCATGACATGAAATGAACATCTAAAATATTCTAAAAGTTTATTGCTAAAGTATGCTAGGCTTTTAACTTTATTAATTCAAGAGCTGTCATATAATTAATATAAATAAAAAGTTTTTGTACACATTTGTATTAATTTGTTATTTAAATAGGAACAAACATAACAAAGGTTTAATTTCAATATACTCTAACAAATCTCTGTGGTCCAATTTCTTTTGAACTAATAAATGTGTATACTGAGTAGCCTTTGAAAAGGAGAAATATACTTATTGAAAGACACGGGATCAGAAATATTTTTGCATATAATTAAATACCAAAACTTTTATTCGGATAGTCTAGCTGGAAAATAGTTGTATATATTGATACCTATTTTCTTCATTAACAATTAATTTTAATAATTCCTATTTAGGAACGCAATTAATTTCTGTTAAATTTAATTCCTTAATTTTTTCATTTTGATACAGTTTCTCTCAATTTTTTTTATTGATGTGCTTTACTTTCAGAATTTATTGCAAAATAATATAAACTACTTTCTAAGTTTCTTCAGACTTAACTATTCTAATTTAAGAATGGAGTACTATTCTCTAGTGTAGCAATCTGATCATTCATAACATTTAGTGTCTACTTGAAATTATTAAGAAAATAGTAATTGCCTGAAATTGAAATTATTAAGAAAATAGTAATAGAAATTAGGGGGTAAGTGGTATTAATAATTTTAAAAAATTAATTAAAAAAAAAATCCGACTTTTATTTACCATTAAACCATTTTGCTATACAGAAATTGACTGAAATCTGGTTAGGAACAATTTAAGTTTTATTAAAGAAATTTATTTTTAATTTGCTTACATGATATTATAAATGATTTAGGAGGATTTTTAATATCCTTAACGAATCTTGGAGAAATTTTAACAGTGAACAAATTATTTTAATTTTACCAAAGATTTCTTTTATGTGGCCATAGAAATTATGATTATATGAAAATGAAACATTGCAAATAATCGATCTAATGCAAAATATATAAACGAATATTTTCAATTTAAAAATTCTTCCTGATTTCAATTCGAAAAAGTGAAATAAAATCTATCGTATACTTTAATAATGTATTATTTAAACAATGAGTCTCTGATTCTTTTCTTTTTTGTATAGTCTCCTTAATTGTCAATATTAAGCTCAAGATTGCTGTGTTTCTGATTTTATATGTCGAATTATCAAATGAAGTTAGATAACATGATGACTCTTTGCCTCTTTCCAATAAATTAGAGCAGCAAAGATTTTTTTTGCATCTGTTGTAAATTTCTAGATATATTATTGTTCAATACAATCTATTTTATCTTACAATCTTGCTATAGTGTAACTTATATCTTCAGACTCATACTTCTGTTATTCATGTTTCTAATTTTATGGAATTCTCATAGGAAAATATGCAGGTTAAGGCATTATTTCATTATAAAACGATTAAAAATTTAGTTGAGTAGAACAGTTTAAAATTTTCTAGTTTACGTTGAATTTTTAATTTGGATTCTAGTTTTACAAACATTTGTATCCGTTTCAGTTCTGCTGATATTTTCCACATAAATTTAATGATAGGAATTTCTCAATTTTTAAATTTTATTCCTTAATTCATCGTACTTTTTAACTTAAAGAATTTCTGACGAAGTATTCATTGATTTTTATTTGTGGGTTCCTCATAATAAGCACGTATTACTAAAAACATTTTTATTTATTTATTTCGCAGACTTTTAAATAATGATTTATTTTGATTTAATGCAGTTTGATGCATGATAATGAAACGAAACAAAACGAAACAAATTTTAGAAAATATAGCATTATAAAATGCCTTTTGATTTTCTGCATAATGTAATATGATAAATTATAAACTCAGAATGACAGAGAAAGAGGGAGAAAAAGAGCGAGAAGGACGCACTCTTTCTCAAAGTATAGTTAAATTTTTAACTTTTTATGCCTAAGGAAAAATGTTCACCATTTGGAAACTTTATATTAAAGATTTTCGATAAAAAATTTTTGAAAGTTGAAACTTTGCATTTGCGTAAATGTGTCACTTGTAAGGCATACTAATTAATCACAAATGCAAGAGTCAAAATTATGTTTTCGCTATAGGGCGTGTGGAAGTTCGTCTTAATATTCCTGTATTAATTAACTGAAAAAATTCAAAACATGTGATATTGTCCTAGAATAATTAAGAATACAAGTATGGAAGTTTTCAAGTAAAATATAGTTAACTTAATTAAAATTTGAAAATCTATGAATGTGAGAATTTCTTGAAAGAAGAGAGCTTCTAATATAATAATAAAATATTGAGAAGTGTATATTTTTAAGGTCAATTTTATGTAGATATTTTACTGAAACTTTTCTAATCTATAGTTAAAATTACTAATATGTTTGAAAAGATTTTACTATAAATTTTGTTATAGAAAAACAAATTTTATAAAATCTATTATATTTATCTAATAAATTATTTAAAATATTGTCTCTCAATTTTAAATTTGCATTTAAAAGATAAAATAAAATTACTTTATAAAAGAAAATTGTTTAAGGTAAAGAATGTAAAAATTGAAGGAAAAAAATCTTTCAGTTCAAGAAATACAATTGATGTTTTCTATTTTAAGATTTTTTCTATTTATCAGAATTCATACTAAAAAGAGTATATTATATGTACTAAAATGATTGGAGTTAAAAGTGCAATTATGAGCATATATTATAAATATATAACGTATTCTGCAAAAAAATACTAAAAATATAAAAAGAAAAAGGTAAATATCTAAATAAACTGAACACATTAACAGAAAAGAATTATAGGAAAACTCAAAAATTCTCTTTTTTAATGTCAGTTGCTATGTATGGATTATCTTTTATGAAGAAATATGGTAAGGAACCTATTCGGAGTATTTTCATTAAAAGGTTTTCTCGTTTTCTGTTTGAAGAAGATCAGTGTTTTCGGAACTTTTTTTTTTCACTTTATCTGAGAGGTGATGTTTATTAAGCTATATTTCGAATGTTGAATTGATAAATTTCAGAAGGAAACAGATTTTATTAACAATAAAATGAGAAATCTTCTAAATGGATGACATATAAATAGAAATCATCTGTAGTTTAATATTTTTTTCACATTTTTATATTAAAGAGGTCATAAAATAAATTATGGTAAATTAAATAATTAAAACTGTTTAATTTTAATAGAGCTTTTTATACAAAAATTTAATGGATAGTCAGCTCATCATATTTATGTGTATATATCAACCATATATCTGCACATTTTAAAGTGTATGGGTTTGAATGATTAAAAAAACCAAATATTATTGAATAAATTTCTTAGTTTCTTCTATTCTTTGATCACTTGAAATAACTGACTAATTAAAATTTGTTTTAAATATGATTACTATAGTTTTTTGTAGCTTTTGCTATTTAATGCTGAATTATCAATGTTTTTTAAATGTGTTGATATTTAAAATATTTAAATGTAGTAAAACATTTTGAAATATGTTTGATGCAATGCATGATTCCATAAATATGAATTAATACAGTTGAACTAATTTAGTGTCTCTAAATATTTTAAATATTTAATAAGAAATCATGAAAGTAAACCAGAAATATCCTTGTAGGTTATTTTTTAATTACATACAATATTATGGTATTTAAATAGGATGAGAAAAAATATTTTATTATTATTATTTTTTTTTGCATTCTAAATATTTATTTAGTTGGAATTTAAAAATTTTTAATTTTCAACAGTATTAAAAAGTATGCAGATATAACACGTATTATAAAGCTCCATATTTAGCAAAAATTAATTACAAGGAAATAATTTACATTAATTATGTAAGATATTCAAATAATTGGAAAGAAATGATGAAAAAAACTAAATTTAACTCTTTTCTAAGAGATTGTCATAAGATCACCAAGTACTAAAACATTATAATTATTTTCTATTTTCTTAGAATGGTATTTTGTTTATTTTTAAAAATAAAAATTCGAGTATCTTTTCACATTTATTCATCTTTCTATCAATTGTAAATAAATAGCACTGTAAAAGTTAAAATTAAATGATTTGATGAAGAATGGTGATTATAGTAAAAAAAAAAGAAAACACACACACACACACACACACACACACACACACACACACACACACACACACACACACACACACACACACACACACACACACACACACACACACACACACACACACACACACACACACACACACACACACACACACACACATTGAAATCCTAAAATGTCTCAAGAAATTAGTATCTGTTTCTCCCATAAATCTTTTTATCATAACAATCCTACATCCCCTCACTTTTACTGAAAAAAGATATGCGAAACAAAATTAAGAAAATAACTTATTCGACAAAACAAAAACAGTAAAAAATTGAAAGTTATTACTTTGTATATTTTTGTTTTAGTGAGCAATGAGATCTACTCACCAAGCACAGAGTGATGCTTAAAAATGTTCCTTTCATCTTCTATTAAACAAATAGGCTTTCGTACCTTTCATGTTGCTTGCTTTATATCTTTAATGTTTACTTTAATGAAGATATGAAATTATTTCATATCTTAGTGACCAGTTTGTTAAATTAGCTTTTAAGCATAATATTCTTTTTTTCCCCTCTTCAAATAGAAAACTGATGCTACTTTCAAATGTCATGAAAATTCAATGATATTTTCGCCCCTGCATCCCCTTAAACTTTTTCATTTGCCTCCTTGTTAAAATCAGTTAAGCAGACTGCACTGTTTTCAGTCATATCACATCGTTATCTACGGTATTTTGGTGTTAGCAATAATATAAATTTGGCTCTTCCAAATTAATGTTTTCAAATTTAATTAATATTTAAAAGTAAAACTTGCTGACACATTTGCATATTCATAAAGATGGATGAAGAATGCATATAAATATATCTAAATTTAATTATAATAAATAAATTGAATTCAGTGAAGCTATTAAATTTTATCCTGTTTTTACATATAAAAAGTTTACTTTTCATATACTAAAGCCACTATTAATTCAAAATGGTGCTTGCCACTTTATATTAAAGTGAATAATCATAATTCTTGTTGGATACTCACCAATTAATTTGTTTTAATTTGTCATTCATTTAATATACTCTATTAATTCAAAATGGTGCTTTCCACTTTATATTAAAGTAAATAATCATAATTCTTGTTGGATATTAACCAATTAATTTGTTTAAATTGTCATTCATTTAATATACTCAAAATTTATTATAATATTTTGCGTGACAAGTAAAAAAGATAAATTATTGGGAAAGAAGAAAAGCTTTAACCTAGTAAAGAGTTACAATATAATGCATCTTTTTTTCATATTTTCTAATAACTAGAAATAATGATCACCATATTTTTTCCCATCTGAGATATTAGAAAATTATCTAATTTCTTTGCAAATAGTATGACTGACATTTTTACTCTCTTTTTGAAATTTGTAATAAAATCGTTAGTTGTTGCTGAACCTGAAATTATATTATTTTGTTCACCAAAAGTTTTATGTGAATATCTTACCCATTCTTTTTAATTAATAATTTTACTATCTATCTATGGCCAAAAAATACTATTGCATAACAAAATATTCAATATAAGCATTGTCCAAATATGTGACATTTCGTGGTGTTGTTTTTCTTGGTTCCAATAGCTCTGAAACGTTTTCACTGATACCGGCAAAGAAATAATAGTTTTCTGTATTTGAAAATATTCTTTTTATCATGTATAATAAAAAATGTCATAGATTTTTTACATGTATCAAATATTATAATAATAATAATAGTTTTTAAAAATTACATTGATAACTTCTAGAAATTATACTAAATAAAAAAGTAAATCTGAAAAAAAGTTTTAAAGTCCCTTATTCGAAAATTATTTTGTTGATATTTACAATGATTGCACAAAAATAGTAAATATTATAATTTTTGTTGTGTGTAAAGTTTAAATTAAAAATTTAAAAACCCTCAAAATTTGATGTTTTTAAAATAATTAGAACCATATAAAATATATTCTTATTTTTTTAATACTTTTGTTTCATAATTATTTTATCGTCCTATAGAACAAGATATTATGTAATAAAAAAATAGAAGTTAAATTGTAATAATTACATTCGTGAATAAAGTGCATTAAGTAAAAGTAAACTCAAAATAAGCTTTCAAACCATACTATAAAAAAGCAAATTATCTTTCTGGGGCAGTAAAAAAGAAATATTTGCCTAAAACTACTTCGGAGGAAAATAGATCCTAAAAATAGCTCCCAAATTACTAAGAAAATATGCGTAAACATACCGAAGCGTAAAATTCCTTTCCGGATGTTGCTTACTTTCAATATTATATTGAAGATACTTCCAGAGTTAATATGCCTTACTTAATGGTTTTTAATTTTAATTAAAGAGGCTAAATTCTTGTGAAAAGTGTTTAAATAAATGAAATCTCTATTTATTAATGAAAAAAATCAGTAAAAAAATGTTTTTGACCGTCAGTTTTTCATTAAAACTGAATTTTTGTGCATACAGTTAATTTAATTTTTTCTCATTATTTAACTTTTTATAAAATGTACTAATAGTTAGGTGTTTCATAAAAAATTAGAAAAGATTATAAAAATGTTACTACCAAAAACACCGTAATTAAAGATATTTAATAAATTAATTTCACTAATCTCTTATTATTAATAAGTGCTTAATGAAGCTTAAAAGATAAGTGTTTAGTATTAATGATTAAATCAACGCATATAAAAATGTTTCTTTGCTTGTTTGATTTTCTTTTAAAAATATTGAAAAGAAACATAATTTTAAGTGAGAGTTCATGGTATCTATAATATTTCATTTCGAGGTTTGTCTTTTTTTAATTTCTTGTCTTATTTCTTGTAATTTTTAAGTTTAAAATGTTAATTTATTTAATTTAGTTAGTTTTCAAATGTTTTCCTTGGTTAATTGCAGTTATTAAAAAAGGAGATCAAAGTTTTGAATTGCATTAAAGTAAAATATTTAAAATTTGACTCTGGTTAATTTCAATATGTTGATATGTTTCAATATGTTTCTTAAAAAAAAGAAATTCAATAGAAGTGTCTTTTAAATCGCATAGTATATTTATTATACAAGACAATTTGAGATGATCTATATTATTTATTTATATTAGAATTAAAATAAATTGATTATTTTTTGAATATTGATCATTTTATTGCTTGTATGTTTTAAAAATTTTAATGCATAATTTATAAAAAAAATATTTATTATAACTTGAAAATCAACGAAATATTGTATGGGTATATTTCATATATTAAGGATACAGTTCAAAATTTAGAAAAAACATTTGCTAAGTACATCCAACGCGTTTCGCAATGAAATATTATTTCTTCCATATGAAATTTCCTCTCTTGAAAATATCATTATTCTCAAATTTTCAAGGTAATATTTAGTAACTATTTTAAAAAGTTTGTATATTTCATCAAAGTCATAGAAGTATTTAAGAAAAAAGAAAGCGACTAAAATTTTATATGGAAGTCTTAAAAATATCACAAAAATAAGTTGTTTTA
Source organism: Latrodectus geometricus (assembly GCA_026290005.1). NCBI lineage: Eukaryota > Metazoa > Arthropoda > Arachnida > Araneae > Theridiidae > Latrodectus > Latrodectus geometricus. The sequence continues at coordinate 32,769 of JAPDSC010102922.1, forward strand.
GCTTAGATGAAATGGTGATAATTTAGTACAAGTTAAATGTAAACTACATCCAAAAGATAATAATTTAAATAAGACATGAAAATATTGGTAAAATGAAGAGTATTTATACGAATTAAATTTCGAATTTTTACTAATCACCCTAACACATTTTGTTTTCCAGTAGTTTATAACTTATATTATTTTGTCTCTATTTTTATATATAAATTCCAGACCAAATATTGCATTAATTAAAACCCATGTTTCATATTTCCCCTTAAAGAACATATTTTTATAAAATTTTTGGTTAATAGGAAACATAGTTTTTCTTAAACTTTTAGTTTAAATGTTGGAGCTGAATTCTTTTAATATTTTATTGCTAAAAGTTTCTTTATATTTCTAGTTTGAAAAATATGTAGAAATAAATACTTGAAAGCTAGTTGCAGTAAAATTTACATTTCATTTGTTCTATTATGTATATTTATGTCAATCTAGTTCCACACATTGAACTATGAAATGAAAAAAAGACACTATAATATATAACGAGTAGAGCAAACTTAAAAATAACTGCATGTCATTAAAAATAAATATTCATATGAATTCTAATAGAAATATGATAATAGAAATTTTCTTTGTAAGTAAATGAACTTTTTTGCATGACATATTTAATCAATTCATAGAAAAAAATAAATCAATATAATGATTATTAAAAAATATAGCAAAACATAAACGAACAATCGAATAATAAAATATTTTCAATCTTACTGCAAGAAGGAATAAGATTAATAAATTAAATTAAATTTATTGCTCAGAACGGAAAAAAGCAATAATCTCAACAAACAATATTGAACTTTATCCTTCTAGCATAAACAAATAATTAAAATATAATCGGAAAAAAATAAATTGCCAACATCCTTCAGAGGTGAGAGAACTTTAATTCTTCACAAGTTGTTCGATATATTCTGATTTATTATCTCTCAGAAAACAGCTTCACGGTCGCAGTTTAATTTGCTGGGGCCAGCGAGATTGCCCTCCAAGTACAAGGGCTAGAAATGACGTCGCTAACACTCTAGAGAATACACTCGCCGTAATGATAACATTTTTTCCCTTGAGAAGATTACGATTATTTATAGATAGAGATGAAGGTGCCATAAAAGTTGGCGGTATTTTTTTTTCCGTTGATGACAATGCGTTATCAAAAGGTGCGGCTTTCGCCACGTAACTTAGATTTAGCTGATTATAGCAGTCTGTGAAAGCCAGATTTAAATCAGTGATCCATTACAGATGATGGAAATTCATACGATATATGATTTATTATATCGATGGCTTTATTTTGTGATTTTTTCTTATGAAGCTATTGTAAATTTCTTTCATCAGCAGAAATTTGAGTTTTAATCATTGAAGTAAATTCAACCAAAACAACCATATACTATTTTAATATAATAAATTATTTATAAACAATTCATTTTAAATTCCTTTAGTTGTTTAAATATATACAACAATAATTTAAATAATTATTTTCCTTATAATATCTTAAAAAAATTATACAAAATCAAAATTACTATAAATGTGGCCCCCCTTTTTTTAAATGAAAATACATGCTTTTGTTTGTAAGACAAATTTTATTTCTTTGCTATATATTGAAACTAAATATACTATATATTTCTTTCAATTTATTCGTATAAAATATAAAAACAACTTGTGTTTAAAATAATGCTTTTATGAGAGAAAATGTTTGCCTTTAATATAACATGTCTTACTAAACTCTACTGAAAACCGTAAACTATTAAATTATTCTCTGACGTTCAGTGTAAATGGTCCATGAACTCAGACGTTTTCTCAACGAAGAAAATGTTTTCTACATAACTTCGTACTGAAATTGTGAAGTCTTCTGTGTTTATGAAATTCTGCAGTTGAAAGCAAAGTGTCATTTGATATAACTGCTTTAATGGTACTCAACAAGATATGTGAGCAGAATTTCAAATATATTGACACAGTTTACTATTTACTTAAAGGTATTACATTTCCGGCTTTGGTGGATAGAAGAAAATTCGTTTTCTGATCTTTTTGGATTTAATAAATGAAACAGCTATTTGAAAATTGTTCACACAGAAAATATGTTACTATAAAAATTGTTACTATTATATTGACTTCATTTTATATACTTTAATGCAATTATACAAAATATAGCGGCATAAATATGTAGTTTTAATGAATGAGGAAAAATCGAATAATTAAAATAATCAATTTGCAAAGGACTCACTCAAAAAACTATACTCTTCCCCCAAAAAAACTCTAATTATATTTTAAAATACAAAGAAAAAAATTATATTTTAAAGAATATTTATAGTCTGGTTTATATTAGAAAGCAAATAAATACAAAACATGCAGACAATAATTCAGACTAGTTCATATTACTTACGCTTTAATTAATAGCATTTACTTAAAATCATTTTATATTGTCTTAAAATAAAAAAAAAATCGCTTTTTTTTTGCCTTGATTTTCCTTAGAACGTTCTCAAATATTTGAGCTAAAGCATCATATACGAAAGAGTACTTGCATTTTTTATTTAATTACTAAGAAATAATGTGAACTAATATGTAAAAAGAAAGTAAATTATTTTCTAATAAAATTATTAACTAAAATAAAGTGCAAAAACAATAAAATATTTTTTTTCATTTATATAAATTAAGTATGAAAAAATGAATAAGATAAAAATAAGAAATCTATAGCAGTTACATAAAATGGAGTTTGAGAGAGAATATCATAAATAGAAGAAAATTTCCATCTTGTTTTCAGTTTTTAATGAAAATTCAATTTTTATTTTTCTCAACATTTGAGTTTTATGTAATTATAAATTTATTTAATATGGTTTTCCTTTAAATACTTTCCAAAATTTTAGAAATAATTATTGAAATCTATACAAAATTATTTTTTATCAAATTTTGCGTATAAATATTTTCAACTTAAATGATTTTTCTTAAACATGCTAATCTTTTTTTTAATAAATTATAAAAGTTAAATACAGATTTTTGTTATCTTTTAAATACTTTTAACATTAATTTTTAAACTGCCTTAAATTCTGTCTAAAAAAAAATAAAAGTTAAATGAAAATATTTCCTTAATTGAGTTTTTAACTATTATGATTATAATGCACCATAAACTATTAAAATAATAATTGGATACGATATTGCAAAACATTTGCGATAGTTATATGAAAGAGTTTATAAAATATTCTTAATGTATTTTTGAAAACTTAAAGTTGTCGTAATATATCATATATTATGTTTTCCACAACTTGTTGAAAGATTAGGCCTAAGAAATTTTTCTTTCCTATGTTGAGTGAAATATGGAATTATATAATAACTTTATATAATAAAGAATTATAGACTCTTATAGACTCTCTTCATTAAATAGCAAGTATTGTTTTCCATAAAATAAAATCATTTAAATACTAAACATAATTTAATAGTTAGTAGTTTCATCTTACTGAATTTATCTATCAATCTATATATATATATATATATATATATATATATATGGATATAGATGAATTTATTGAACTTGATTTGATGTAAAGCTAGAGAACAAACTAAAAGAAAAATAAATCATATGTACTTTTAGAATTTTAGCTATAACTCTTATATATTAGTTGGAGAGTTGTTATAAAGATAGTTAATATTTAATTATCTTTTAAGATAATATTTTTAAATTTTAAGTAAGAATTCAATTATTCCAATTAATACATGATATGTGCAGATTGTCTGTTTTGCATAATTTTGTTGAATATCAGGGATTGATTTGTTAAATGATTTAAAAATCACATATCTTGAATAAAATGTATTATTAAGCTATATAATAGTGAATAATATAATTTTTGACATATTTTATGAGTTTAAAAATATACTTATTTGTAAATAAATGATTTCAGTAAATTGTTAAGTAAGCAAAAAGTCAAATTGAATTATTTTTAAATTTAAAATTTAATTTTTCTAGAACTTACTTAATATAAATCTTTATACTCTCCATCGGAATGCACAGATTGTGAATGAAATTGATAAAACAATATCTTGTATTAGTGAAAATGTGTCTGTTCTGCAAAGTTTGAATAAGATCTCTGTTTTCAACATTTGCAATCCAGAAAAAAACTGAAAAGTTATAAGCAAAGTGGAAAACAGTGTCATTTTTTTTTTTGTTAAGCTGTAGGTTCTGAATTTTTTTGGCTTGTGTCTAGGAAAAGTCTATAGACCTTAATTTTCCTTTTGTAGTCCAGTGAAATTTTGAGGGGTTGAAATAATATTCCTCAAGAAAGAGCTTATCTTGCAGTACAGAATAAAAGAGTAACACTACATTAATAGTAAAAAATATTTTTATGGATAAGGATTTAGTTTGAAAGAGATACTTATTTTCAAGAGAATTATTTGAATACATGTATTTATATACAAAAATATGAAACAGGAATTTTCGAGAAATATTTTTTAACGAAAATATTATCGATACAAATGTTCATTTGAATGCATAATTCATCCCTATCTTGCAATTGATTTTTTGCTATTTCTACTAAATGAAATTGAACATCAATTTAATATATACAATTTTTTAATTAATATACTTGCCCAAAAATGATGATCCTTAAAAATATCATTTGATTAGATGAATGTATATCTGTACGGATATCTCAATTAATAGACTTTTGTCTATAAAGCAAGCAGAATGATATTCCTTGGTGATGAACAAATATCAATCGAGATATTCATTCGTCAATAATATCTAAATAAATCTGTCAAAAATAAAGTGTAATAGTCTATAATTGACTGGCATTGACTACGCATTCTCAAAAAGAAATAACATTTTATGAAGTAAGCTTAATAAGATGGCATCATTTACAATTCTTTCAGAAAATGTTATCAGATCAGTCTATGACCCCAGTTTGATATATATCATTCTTACCATTTACTAAAGAGAAAAATATTATAATACAAAATGAGCTCTGTTCAGAAATATTGATTCTGAAAGCCATCGTTTTAAACGCTAATAACAATTTCTCTAGATTGTTTATTTTTCAAGTTGGATTTAAGATTCACATTCCCAACAATTTAACTTTGTAGGACAGAAAATAAGTTTTTCATGACGTTTCAAAAATGATTAAATATTTTTTTACTCCTCTTGTATCAAACAATCTGTATATCTTATGCACTTAAAAACGATTATGAACATAGCCAATCATTTAATGGTGAAGGACTAAAAAGCTAATGAGATATTATGACACGGCTACATTCCATGAAAGTCTATATGATATTTTAATTTACTACGAGTTAAGTGCTAATAGAGTATAAAATGCATTACATTTACATTATAAATCATAACACTATTTGCATTAAATCAAAATTTTATTTATAAAGTTCCGATACATATTTTAAGTTATTTCCATTTGTACAATTTTGACACTGGATAGGCATTTTGAAGTTTAATATACAGATGCAAATAAGACGAAATCGATCACTGTTTGTAAATTTACAACATAACAAGTGGTAAATTTTGATAAATGGTTCCCATTTACAAATTTACATTTACATTGTAATGAATAATTTTACTAAGAACGTAACTAGATGAGTTATTATTTGTAAATTGATTACTTTAATACAATAATTAATAATTTATTGATCACTTAGACTTACAATCAGCAATTTCTCTTTTAAATTCGCTTTTTGTAAAGTCTTTTTAATCTTAATAGATTTTAATCGCCCTTCCTTGTATATATATATTTATACATACAAGGAAGTACTATATTTAATATGTTACTTCAAAAGGAATAGAAAATTTCCCTATATATATATATTTAATAACTTTTCATTTTGTATCTACATAATACAGAAAGATTATAAACACATTTTTATATGCACATTATTCATTATTATAGATATTTAGTTTTATGATTTGAATTGTTGAATTGAAATTAGTATAACAATAAGAGTAAAATATATTTTATTTATTTTATACTTCGTTTTCTACTTTCTTAAGCTTCATTGGAAGAAAATGTACTATATATGGCTTAAATTTCCAAAAGGTTTTTTTGTCCCATTTCTTCTTTAATCCATCTTATAAGACTTACGCAAACTTTTTGCAAAGGTAAAGAATACATGAAAAGAAAATTTTCTTTCTTAGCACAGAAAG
>JAPDSC010102922.1:53949-76798 GCA_026290005.1 Latrodectus geometricus
TATATATATATATATATATATATATATATATATATATATATCTTTTTTTTCAGATCACAGTCAGTGTTTTTAATCTTTGATTCTGTATTTTCTTTCACAGTTCTCATTATCAAAACGAATATTTCAAAGATACAATTTAGTAAACTAAAAAATATTTTCCATTTAAAATATTCGGAAACTTTATTTAAAGCGATAATTGTTTGGTAATTTATTGATAAAAATATTTTGAAATATTAAAATATGATTGAGGCAAGTTTGATTTTAAATTATTGTTGTTTTTGATAACGTTAAATGAAATCTTGAAGTATTTTTAAGTTTTTACCATGAATAATACAAGGAAAATAGTAAGAATTTTTTATCATAAAATACTTTTATGAATAATTTTAGAATGGTTTTCAGGTTGTTATGTAGCAAAGCTAGGCAGCTTAAAAACTTTGCTTTTCAAACTTTGATAAGGTGACAATTTTTTTTTCTTGTCTGCTTATCCAAGGACATTTACAGTTGACAGCACACAGTGAGGATAACTATCCTACAAATCCATAAGACCATTGGTTTCTTTCTTGGTTTTTGACGAAAAGATCTATTTGTGGCGCATTTTCTCCGATGAGAATATCGGCAAATTATATTGTTGCGACAAATAAGTATTTCTAATGTTATACAATTTACTATTGATAATGATTACAATATTATATTTTTATTAGATTAAGATGAAAGTAAGGGAATATGAAAATATATGAGAAGTATATGTTACTAAAAATGGACTACAACGAAAGAAAATAAAAAAATTGAAACCTTTTTATTTAAAATAATTGAGTGATGCAAATATTTTACACCACAATCCTTAGTTAATTAAATATAATTATATATCTAATCATTAAAATTTTTTAACCAAAAATTAAGATTAATTAAGGTTAAAGTAACGAGTAATAAATAGGACTCAATGAAACTTTGTAAAAAGATTCATTTTTCTAAGCTTAATGCTACAAATTCGAATCTAATAATCACTGTTTGGCAACAATAAATGTAAATGTCTTACTTACATCCATGAAATTTTGGGATGTTCATTCTATATAATATCTAAATTTGTTTAACTGTCTTTGAGTAAGTCCTCAAAGTTTAACCATTGCAGAATATAAAAAAATCTTATAATGACTTACACCGAATGCTCTATTATATGGTAAAGCGTTATAGTTGTTGCTATATATATTATTCCAATAGAAGAAATGATTTAAATATGTACTTTATTAAATCATTGTTTCTATTGCAATGATATATTCTATAATAAAACCGTTCACAAAATATTTAATTTCCTATAAGAAATCATTTAATAATATATTACAAGAAGATTTTAATAACTATAAGACCTGCATTAAAAGAAAAGACATAATGAATCAGGGATTAAACCAAACATTCTATTTTTCAATGTAATATTTATATATAGATTAAGTATTTAAATTTTACAAATGTTTTAATTAATTTGTTTGTACATTTATAGATTTTTAATAACAAATTCTGTAATAATAATGACAATTTCTTGAATTCTTTGTATTCACCGTAGAAAAGATTTTTAAGGTTAATATAGATCATAAAGCCGTTTCAAAAAATATACAAAATCTCAGTGCTGAAATCTCACAACTTTTCAAATTTAAGTACTTTAGGTATTATTATTCACAGAAATTCTTTCTTTTTTCAACTGTTTTGATTAATGGTGAATCGTATATAAGATGGATTAATTCGCTGAATGTTCTGATTCTTAAGGCAATATTTGTCCTTTATGCAAATATGCTTCAAATGTGGCTTAAAATCTTTATTTATGGAGTTAATTTTAACTGAAGTGATTGAAAATATCTGCAGTAAGTTAAAACAATTTATTATGGAACAAGTTTATCAAATTATAATTAGGTATGAAAGAAAAACCATATTTATGAGCCTTTATGCTGAAAACATGAATTATACATAAAATATATACATGTTTCTCCATAACTTATTTAAAAATCTCGTTTTAATTTACTTATCAAAAACAAATTTAGCAAAAAACTCACTTAATACCATTTAAAAGAAATATTTTTTAAATTTATTATAAAATATGTATCTTTAAATTAATGAAATAAATTCTTTTCTTTAATTTTATGTTGTAGAGATTAAGTATCAGTGTCATTATCTATTTAATACATTTAAAAGTTCATTATATCATGAAAAATTATATGCGACATAATTTTCTTAAACATTTTATTCCATCATTTCTGTCAAAACAATTTCGTTAATAAGTGCATACTGACTCCTTTCCAAACTATCAGTTACAAGTATGTAAATTTCTTTAATTACTATATTGATACTTATTTCAGCAATTTCCTTAAAAGATAAGAGCAATAAGGTTAGATAAGAGTTGTCAAGATAGAGCTTTCCGTCTGGTTTGAATTATCTATTCCTGTTCAGGTTTTAGATTACAGTCATAAACTTTGGGAGTTAAAATATTATCTAATCAATTTTAAAGGTGAAAAAACAGACTTCATAAAAATTTAATTACAAAAAAAAAAGAATTCAGGAAATATATACTCAACAACTTAATGATTTAATAACAGGGAGGTCTATTTAAAAGACCCAAGTGACTCCTGACATGTGATATCTGTCTTGGCGCTCAATTGTCACCAAGAGTTTCAGGGAAGGTACTAACATATCGCCAAGTTGTCGAACTCAATTAAATACTTTCCGTTCCCCATCTCTTCCTTTTCGCATAAAGCAATTTGATTAGAAATACTTCACTAAAGGGATTATCCTAAAATTGAATTTTAGTGCTGCCACTTTTCTAATATTAAAATTTCTAAAATAAACAATCATATCATGCTTGTATTGAAATAACAACACAATTAGAATACATAAATAAATTAAAAATATTTTTATGGTTTTAATTAATTTTAATTTAAATAATTACAATTATTAATAAAAATTATGTCATACATAGAAAGCAATTTCTTAGTTATATCAAATTTTCCAGTCCACTTACTCAAAAATGTGGTGAAAAGTTTCTACAGTTGATTTAATTAAACCATAATAAGTGTTTTAAAACCAAATTAATCAATAATTATCATCAAAGCAAAATTATAAAATCAAAAATACCAATATAATCAATAATCAAAATAATTAACAGTAATTTTTATAAAAATTAAAACTTGAAAATTTAAGTATTAAAAACACTCAAATAAAATTTTATTATTTGTTTTTTTATAGCTTAAAAACAAAAATAATTGTCCATGTAATGTTAAGTTAAAACCTTTTTTAAATTCTTGATGACTTCAATTTGCATGTATTTTATATTTGTTGATATTTCATTGAGATATTATTAAAGATGTTAACTTATTGTCTTGAACGAAAAATTGTTCACAAGATTTTGGTATCTATATAAAAGATATTCCTTTGGTATTTTTAAGTTTATTTGTCAGAAACATTTCATACTGCTTGCAACAGCTTTGAAATTTCAACAAAAATCATCTAGTTTTTGAAATCAATTGAAAAAACGGTTCGTTGTATTGATATGAATTTCAATATGTACATTTAATTACCATCAGAGTTCAAAATTGCAATAAGAAAATTAATTGGATTTTGTAAGAGCCTTGCAAAAGAGAAAATTGTAAGTATCTTCAAAAATTTCAAGGCAAATGTGCTTTCCAGACTATAATATTTGTTAATTTGCTCGAGAGGAAAAAGTACTTATACTGTTGCAACAAACAAAACACTGTTGTTTGCATGACAAGTACTGAAAGATAATTGCTATATTTTCTATTTCAAAATATAAATGTATTAATTATCATTATTTCGAATGGACTAATTGGCTTTCCACATTAGTCTTGGTAAGATAAAAGTAACTTCATTATTTAAAAAAGATTTGACATGATAATGAAATGAAAGCTGAATTAATTTAACCACTATTACAAACATTTCGGATGATGCAAATTTTATTTTAAATGTAAGTTTTTTAAAAATCTATTTCGAAATACTATACATTAATTAGAGCCCATCCTATGATCTCCAAAAGTTGAAAAACAAAGGAAAAATTGATGCTAATTTTAAAAAAAGTATTTAAGCAAGAATATTTTAGAAAAAATATTTTTGTTTTACAGTATCAACAAAAATATACTTTTGATTTCAAACACATAATTAAATTCATAAACATTTTAGTGGTTACAGTAATACAGGGCTAACAATGATATCAAACACTGTTTAAGGAAGTCATGAGCTTCATAAACACACTTGTGTGTTTATGAAGCTCATGACAAGCTCTAAATTTCTATAAATTTACCTCAACATTGATCAAAATAATTGACAAGCTCTAAATTTCTATTGACATTGATAAGCTCTAAATTTCTATAAATTTTTTAATTATAAATGTAAATTTTAATTCATGAACTTTAAGTATCTACTACATATTTGTTTCTGGGAGTAATTTTCGTAGATAATGAGCCAAATTTACTTAAAAAAAAGAAAGCTGGAAATTTTTTAAACATCTACTATTATAGATGTACATGTCAAAACGAAAGCACAGAAGTTCTCTCTTGTTATTCATTAGGGTCTGGGTTAACTTGGGACCTATTATTCCAAAAAAGAGGATATACCATTAAGTCATGAAAAACTTTTACCTTTTAAGGGTATCTTGAGGCATACCTCTTGAATCGTAAACTTCGTTACTACTACAATTATTTTGATCAATGTTGAGGTAAATTCTCAAGTCTTATTATAGTGCGCTCAAAATTTAAAATATTACTTATAAATGAAAAAAGTATTTCTTATCTTATTTTGCAAGTCTTTGGGAAATAAAGGCGCTAATAATAAATCAGTTGAACTGCCGAATTACTTCTTTCTTATTGACTCGCATTTATTGAAAAACAATATTACAGCAATTAATTTTGTTATTGCTTTGTGACAACTAGGCAGGCAATATGGGGTGCGCTGCTCAATTTTCCAACAGAATCGTAATTTGGTGTGGAGTCCAAATTTCTCAGCACACACAAGTCATAGGTACCCATTCATAAATTAAAGCAACAATTTACAATCCATTTATACCAGGAAAAACCAAAAATAGATGAGAGAGAGAAAGAGAGAGGGAGAGAATGCACATTCATGCCCGAACCCAGGACCTCCCCATCTGCAGTCAGTCCATTAGGTAATGATTGGACATTACTAGAGAACATTACTACTCTAGTGTTTAGTATGCCTGACTGATCTACTAGACTAACCACTAGAGGATGGTAGTAATTAATTTTAAACTATATCATATTTGCCTAAAACAATGTATGTGCAGTTGTTTCGCATTATGCTTCATAATTAAGATTTGCAACATCATGGTGTAATTTTATGAATTTCAGTTAACTTATCTCTATCTTTCAATGTATAGCTTAATTTATAAAATTCAGTATAAGTATATAATAATATTTCTGAGGAATTATTTCTTTGTGTTTAAACATGTATGTCTCATCTCCTTTGAATGTGTGTTCATGAATTAAACTTATAAAAATTCTCGATTCTCCGAGCTAACAAGATTTAGGAAAAGTGCATGGTTATTTATCTTAGGATATTTTATGAGTAAATTACCATGGTGACTTTTTGAATGAAGAATGCTTGATAGAGTTTGACATATATAAGAAGGGAAGAATAATAAAGAAGTGAGCCATATATTACTTAAATATTTTAATGTCTTTAATCAGTTAATGGTAAGATAGATAATCTTTTGTATACGTAGTCACTAAGAAAAAGGATGACAATAGAAACTTAACAGACATTTAACTAGGAGTAAAGATCGTACTACTTATAAGACTGGACTTGTTTCAAGGGTGGAATATCCGTATCCCAGCGGGATTTTATTGCCGAGTAAAAGTCAGTTTCGTTTTCCACGCCGAGAGTCCAGTTAAGATGCATATCGTGGAACTGTGATATTCTATTGAGTCAAGTCAGGATTTGTAATATAAAGTGATCTAGGTGCCTGATCCGTGTTTTGCATGTGCATGGCCACCGCAATTTGTTTAAGGAAAACTGACGTATTTTCTTGAATATATATATATTATAATACTCTCTTTATTCGAGTATTTCTGAGGCACAAGAAAGAGAAAATAATCATGAACAAACCAGCAGAATGTTACATTTAAATCATTAAATGAAATACTTTGTAACCAAAATTAAATTTTTTTTTGTGCACACAAAATCATAAATTTGAAGGATAATCTGCGCATTAAATTACAAAAATTCACATAAAAGAAAAAAATGATTTTAATTCATATTTTGACACGTTATCATTTTTTATATTAATAAAAAAAATTAAAATAAAAAAAATAGGATGAGAGCGGTAATATTTTTTCTTCGCTGCAAATGTTAAAATTAGAAAATCTTAAGGTCAAATAATTGCGTCAGCATACAACTTTTTTATTTATACAAGAAAAAATCCTTTCATTGAAAGGCAAATCTCAGAAATATCATTAACTGAAATTTTGTTAATAAAATGTTTCATTATTAACAAAATTTCAGTTAATGGACGATTCAATTTTATTTTCATTTGTATTAGAATTTACATAATAATAAAGATATTTGAATACGTTTAAAAGAAAGAAATCAGTGATAAATAATTGGTTATCAGTAACTAGTCAGCGAATAAAAGATTCTGATTTGAACTAGGATGATATTTGCGATTGCTGTGAGAATTTCAACAGATGCTGTTAGATAATTTATTTTAATATGTGTGTCAATCTTGAAAATATTTTTATGATAGTTATATTGATTCATAAAAGTAGGAAATTAATATTAATCAAATTCATTTATTAATCAAGGATAGAAAACTATTAAATTATCATTAGAAATTACTAGATCTGTTATATTAGTTTTATTTTATGTATGGAAAAAAAAGTTAACACCAAATCTGTTAAAATATTAAATATGGAATCTTGCTATCATCTCAAATAACTAAACAGAATGTCTTTAGATGTATGACAAGTAAAACATACTTTTGATGTATAAGATTTAAAATGAGTTTCAGGTTTAGGTGTAAGTGAGAAAGTTTATGTTAATGCTTGGTCTTAAATTAATACTATTTTAGTTTATTAACATTTATACTAATATTTACCGTATCAGTTTAACTAAAATGAATATCTTGAATACTTTTCTCTATTCCATTGTTTAAAATCTTTTCTACAAATTTGAAACATATTTTGATATAGGAAACAGTTTTCTTCCCTGCATATATTCTATTGCTGTTGTTGTTGTCGTGTGCCAGCCAGGTTCGCAATATGGGGTGCGCTGCTCCACTTTTCCAACTGAACCATATTTGGTGTGGAGTCCGACTTTCTTAGTACACACATGCCATAGGTACCCGTTTATAGGGTAAGCAACCATTCACACACAAAGAAAGGACAAAGACAAGAAAGAGAGAGAGAGAGAGAGAAAGTACATTTATGCCCGAGCCAGGATTCGAACCCAGTTCCCACCCATATATTCTATTATATTTTATAATTGCCTTCAGCTTGATTGCTTTAATTTAGAAAAATGCGTAATATAATGACCAAGTTCGGAAAAAAAATATTTTGTCTGAAGTTCATATAGATTTTTCGTGAATATCTTCACAAGCAACTTAAGAAAAATATCGTATTTTCTGTGCTTTTCATGAATAAATTTTGTAAATTTAGTGAATTGTTCTAAATTTTCTTATTGAATTATTGATATTAAAAAAAATAAAAACGACCAATAAAATTTTTTTTCTATGAATGGTTTAAATACCACAGATATTACTTATTCAAATTTTCTATAAATTAATAAAACTAAATTCAACAGTAAATTTTAAAAAATTCATTAATAATCATTTTTCTTTAAATTTGAGACGAATATATAGTGATCTGTATACATTTGAAAGAAAACGAGGTAATCTAAAAATTGGTTTACAGATATGGAATTTTTAATGAGTAAATTTCCTTTCGAGATGAAATAGTCTTGGAATATTAAAAAAGAATGAGAGACAAATTACTTATCAAATGCCAAAATCCCATTGCGATATACATATATATATATATATATATATATATATAATGTTTAGAATTTAAATATTGAGTATTGTTGGTTGATGCCAAGTCAACTTTGAAAGAAAATCCCTACCTAATCTTTATTAATCATGGTTAATCAATTTAATTTATAAAAAAGGAATATAAAATTATGAAGATGTGTAAATAAGAATCACTTGTTAAAGTTTTGTGCCACTGATTTTGAACTTATGACACATGAGCACCAAGTTTTAACTTTAAAAACTTCTCAGTAATGTAAACAAAAGTTTAAATAAATTGCATTAGTTTAGTTACAGTTTTAAACAAAACTTATTCACTTTTTTCAATGAAAAATAAAAACCGAAATGAGAGCATTTCTGTTATTCAAATTGATTGCACAACAATAATAGTGATTATATTTTAATGAGTTCATACGAGAGAGAGAAAAATTAAGAATAGAAAGTAATTCCACTTTTTTTTTAATAATTACAGTGAATTAGTGAAAATATGGATGAGAAAATAAAAATATGAAAACATTATAACAGAAATTTAAGAATCAAATAGTTTTAATTATGAAATATGAAGGGGAAATAAATGGGCTAATAATACTTTTTCTAGGAAGTTTACTCACAAATGTGATTTCCTAAATGGGCTTTTGTATTTCATCGCAACATTCTGTGTTTATTACCCAGACGTAAAAATTAATCTCAATTTTCACATTCTTCCCGCTAAATTTATCTTTACGAGCATATGAAAGAAAACTACATAAGTTTACTTTTTATAAGACCATATTTATATAAATATTTTTATACAAATTTCGGCTTCCTGTAGTGAAAGTTAGGTGAAAATGAGTGTTTTAATATGTACTCAATAATTGTATTAAGTAAGTAATCAAACTTTCGAATTTTTAAATATTGCAATTTTTAAATATACAAATTTATTGATTGGATCACATTGTATTTGGGAATGTTTATCCTGTTATTTAGTAAATATTTGTTTCCCTGTTATAAACAAACCCACGTCAAGTACAATGTTTCAGAATAGTCAATAATTATTTACTTAATTTGATCGTAATTTAAAATATATAATTATATTAAAGACATATTTCTTTAGATGTCTTGAAAGTTTATATGATACTAAACTTAATATTGTGTGAATGTGTAGTAACAAAATAATAATATATAGAATAACTTCTCTTCGTAAAGTTTGTTTACCACACAGTATAAGTAAACTTTGGCAAAATCTTGAGAAAAGTTTGGAATGTAACATGAATACAGGATATCTGTAGAGTAACAAAATACCTAAAGGATTGTATAAAATGAAAGTAGACTTGTCTGATCCATAAAAAAGAAAAAAAAAAGAACATGAGTGATTCTATTTTCTTTTTCCTTAGTGAAGAGATTATTTCTCTCTAAGAATTTCATTATTTTTCGTCTGAGAATTTACGAATATTTCTTTAATGGTTTTTAAATTAAAACATTCTATTATAAAATTCTTTCAAACTCTTCTTTTCTCAAACCGAAGTGAATCAAATCTACACAAATAATTTGTTACTTTATTTATTAATTATTTTCTGTATTAAACTCAAATCGGTTAAAAACCTTCTGACTTTTCAACCAATTATAAATACCTGAGAAGTAGTGAATAAATATTTGATAAACATATTTTGTCTTACAATTTAATAAGAAACAAAAATGTGATACTTCATTGCTAAAACTCTTAAAATTTTATGCTGTATTTAAAAAATGAAATATTTACGGATTATACTTATTTTTAATAAATCTATAATACAAATTGAAAATGGTATTTTATATTTAGGATTGAAATATGTATTTAATGTGCCACTCCTGTAACTTATAACTTTTTGGATTATATCCCTTTGCTTCATAAAATCCATTGATTTCACACTCACACAATTGAATTAGAGTAATTTACCTGTAAAAAATTGATGACAAGTACTTATTAGAATATCAGTAATTCTAAATGATTTTTAATGATCTTACTTCTTAGAGTATTCATTCTTTCAAATCAAACTTGATCATATATGATTTCTTCTATGCATGGGTAACAAACTTTTATAACTGCTTTTATCCAGCCATTTTCAACAAATGATTTTTTGACTAGTTATATCAATACCCTCTCACATAAGATACAAAAAAGATTTGTTGAGATTTTATCTTGCACTCATATTTATCAGCATCAAAGTGCTTCAAGTCAATTGCTTCTGAGGTTAAGTAAATAAATTTCTTTCGTACCATTTCCTATAAGTTTACTGTGCACTTGTATGGGTACTTAAAGTCTGAAGGGTCTTGTTTTTCTTCCAAAAATTACTTTTAAAATCAATAAAATGCTCTCTTGGAAGATTGTTGGAATTTAATGCAAAGTTTCACATCAACGAATTGAACTCTAATATCTCATACATATTAAAAGAATAATCATCAAATGAGAAATATTTTGAGGCAAAAAGCATAAGAATGAAAGGAATGCTATTCATTTAATTATTTAAAATTTATTTATTTTAAAAATTAATATCAACATCTTTTTTTTACAGGTTTTTAGTAAAAAAAGTTTCAGTAGAAAAAATACTACAAATTTTTTATCTCCTAATTATATTCTTGGAGGTGGATTTTGTTTCATTTATGCCTGTAAAATCCTTTTTTGGAAAAAAAATGCTTATTTAATTACAATTTCTTTTTTACGTTTCTTTGAAGTCTCATGGTGGCAAAAAAAACATTTAACTGATTTTATTTGAAAGCACTAATTATAGCTTTTACAGTTGAAAATAATGATTATTTTCACCTTTGATGTTTCAAAAAACAAGTTTTCTCTTTATTTTTGTTGTTCATTTGGAAAACAATCCTTAATATTATTTATTCATGAAACAAATTGGGATACAAAATGTTATCTTTTTATTACAGTATACAATTAAATAAATGAAATGTTCTTTTTATTTGTTTTTCATTGTTCAAATAAAAATTTTAAATATTTGACATAATTTCATAAGAAAGAATATTTTTTCAATCAAACAGAGAGATAAATATTTCTACAAATCATTGACTTAATTAATGATAAATATTATTATTGATAAAAATTGTATATGATTAAGTAGAAACTGATTAATACAACAATAAATGAATAATTGAACCAGAGCAAAGTTTTCCTTGTATAAACCAATTATATTATTTAATAAATAAACTTTCATATATATATATAATGTCCTTCCATCTATATACCTCATAAAATATAGAACATATATCAGTTGATTAATTTCGCTTAAACAATAAATAAAATAGCATTAAACTTTAATGAATAAAATGACTTATTATTAATTAAAAATAATTAACTATGAAATAACCCTGAACTAGTTGGCCCTTATACTGAAGTTTGTAATCTCTTTGGCTTTGCAGATCTCCCCAAAAATGTTATCGACACAATTTCCTATACTATAATAATTTCTTCTCAATTAACAATAAAAATATTTTTGGAATAAAATAAATATTATTTTACTTTTGTGCAGAACAAGATATTACCAATAATTTTATTGTGTTTTATTTTGTTGATAACTTCATTTTTAATTGACGAATATGTGTTTTCCTTCACAATATATACCAATACACTTTCTGTACTTCATATTTTAATTAGTATAATTTTACATTCAAAATGATTGATGCTATCATTTAATAAAATGCTCCAAATATTTGTTAGAATATATTATTTATTCGGTAACTTAAAACTATGATTTAAGCAAAGAAATAAACATTTTTATTACACTAGATATGTGTTTACCTCAAATTTGTTACCCTCAAAAATACACTACTGGCCATTAAAATTGCTTCACCAGGAAAAAATGCAGGTAACAAAATGATATTTATTGGACAGATATATTATACTAGAAATAACAAGATTAAATTTTTAAAACATTTGACTGGATAGATCCTGAGAAATCAGTACCCAGAACAACCACCTCTGACAGTAATAACAGCAGTTATACGCCTGGGCATTGAGTCAAACAGAGATTGGATTGCATGTACAGGTACAGATGCCCATACAGCTTCAATACGATGCCACAGTTCATCAACCGTAGTGACTGGCGTTTGGTGACGAGACAATCGTTCGGCAAACATTGACCAGACGTTTTCTATTGGTGAAAAATCTGGAGAACATGCTGGCCAGGGCAACAGCCGAATATGTTCCGTATCAAGGAAGGTCCGTACAATACCGGCAACATGCGGTCGGGCATTATCCTGCTGAAACATAAGGTTTCGCAGGGCTCCAATAAAGGGTAGAACCACGGGTCGTAACACACCAGAAATGTAACGTGCACTGTTCAAAGCATCGTTAAAGCGAACAAGAGGTGACCGAGACGTGTATCCAATGGCACCCCATACCATCATGCAAGGTGATGGCCCAGTATGACGATGACGAATGCACGCTGCTAGTGTGCGTTCACCACGATGCCGCGAAACACGGATGCGACCATAGTGTACATAGACGTGAAATTTATAAGAAAGGAAGAAGGTGCTATGATATGCAAATGATTAGCTTTTCAGCGCATTCATACAAAGCAGGCGCCAGTAGCGACACCTACATTGTGTTTAAATGAGAAAATTGTTCAGCAGGTTCCTCATACGCAAATTGCATTTGAACGTTGTTGCCTGGTGAAAAGTTGTTGTGATGCCTCGTGTTAGAAGGAGAAATGCGTACCAGCACGTTTCTGACTTTGATAAAGGTCAAATTGTAGCGTACCGGGATTGCGGTTTATCTTATCGCAGTATTGCTGCTCGCGTCGGTCGAGATCCAATGACTGTTAGCAGAATATGGGATCGATGGGTTCAGGACGGTAATACGGAACGCCATGCGGGATCTCAATGGCCACCTATCACTAGCAGCCGAGAAGACAGGCATATTATCCGCATGGCCGTAGTGGATCCTGCAACCCCGTCACGAGCCGTGAGTCAAGAAACGGGGTCGTTTGGAAGACAGCAAGTGTCTGCACGAACAGTTCGACGACGTTTGCAGCAGCATAGATTTTCAGCTCGGAGACCATGGCTGCGGCTTCCATTGACGCTGCGTCATAGACAAGAGCGCCTTCAATAGTGTGATCAACGACGAACATGGGCGCACGAATGGCGAGGCGTCATCTTTTCAGATGAATCCAGGTTCTGTGTACAGCATCATGATGGTCGCATCCGTGTTTGGCGGCATCGTGGTGAACGCACAGTGATAGCCGGCAGCCTGCATTCGTCATCGTCATACTGGCCCATCACCTGGCGTGATGGTATGTGATGCCATTGGATACACGTTTCGGTCACCTCTTGTTCACAAGTGGTGCTTTGAACAGTGCACGTTACATTTGTGATGTGTTACGACCCACGTCTCTACCCTTTATTCGAGCCCTGCGAAACCCTACGTTTCAGGAAGGTAATGCCCAACCGCATGTTGCCGGTATTGTACGGACCTTCCTTGATAAGGAACATGTTCGGCTGTTGCCCTGGCCAGGACGTTCTCCATATCTTTCACCAATAGAAAACGTCCGGCCAATGGTTGCCGAGCAACTGGCTCGTCACCAAACGCCAGTCACTACGGTTGATGAACTGTTGCATCGTGTTGAAGCTGCATGGGCATCTGTACCTGTACATGCAATCCAATATCTGTTTGACTCAATGCCCAGGCGTATAACTGCTGTTATTACTGCCAGAGGTAGTTATTCTGGGTACTGATTTCTCAGGATCCATCCAGCCAAATGTTTTGAAACTTTAATCACTTGTTATTTCTAGTATAATATATTTGTCCAATAAATATCATTCTGTTATCTGCATTTCTTCCTAGTGTAGCAATTTTAATGGCCAGTAGTGTATTTAGTGACCAGAGTTTACTATTATTACTTGGTAGAAAACTAGCAATAGATGTATTTGCTAAAAATTCTAAAAAATATTAACGAGTCAATTATAAAAATTAAATAATAATAATTCTTTCAAATGAAATTAAATTGAGTTTAAAAAATATCGCATTTAAATTACTTTTTATTGAAATTAAATTGTTTTTATTGACTGATTTTTTATTTTTAAATATTTTTCCCAAAATATAGTTTTAAATACGTGAAAAATTATTTTGGTTTCCGTAAAAATTGAAGGTATCTGAGCATTTTAATAGTTTTAAGCATATTAAAAAAAACTTAAAATTTCAAAATTTTAAAAAATATCTGATTTTTTAAAATTTTAAACTTTGTAACTTATTTGTATATATAAAAGAAAACACTTTTGTAAAGATTAATAAGTTTTCTTTATTTTAATGTTAGAAACTTTTAACACTGAAATTTATTTTGTGGCTAAGAAATTTTAGTGTAGTCCTGAAAAATTAAACAGTCTTTGTTTTGAAAAATATATATGTATGTAATTTTAAATAATATAAAACTCTAGAAAAAACTCATTAATCATAAATGATTTGATGAATATATGTCTTTAAATTTTTAAGTTTGTCCTTAATAATTTATGTTTATTGATATTAAAACAATCTGGCCAAGTTGGACTTGGCTCTTGGAAACATTATTCATTCTCTATAAGAATACTACAATAGATTTCTTTTTATACTAATATTGAAGAAATGGACACTTAATTCAAATAAAACCTTTATAAAACATTTTTATTACTCACTTGAAAATATGTTGAAATTTAAAATAGAAAACATCAATCTATAAAAATTTTCTTTTAAAATTTAAAAATAAATTATAAATTTTTTTTAACCTTTTAATCAAAAATTTAACAAACATGAATTCGCATTGCTTTCATAGTCTTCATTTACCTGAAATCCAATTATTATACTGATAGCTATGAAAAAAAAATAGTGTATTCAAAATTTACAATCTCAATTTGCTCTCAGTAATCTCCTCTTATGAAATTTTTTAATGTGAAAATTTCAAAAATTTTCTATTGATATTCATTTTTTATTCAAAATATTTTTATACAATATTTTTAAACTTAACTTTTCTTTTTCCTATTTTTGTGCATTTTAATGAAATATATATTCAGAATATTAGAAATAAATTAATTTTGAACATAATATTCCATTTTTTAAACTGTTTGGAAAATGTGAGAGAAAATACCTTAATTTTTTATTAACAAAAATGTTTTTAATGTTTTCCAAAATTTGTTTACTTTAATCAATGTGTGATTAGTTTTTATTAGATATCTACTAGCAATTGAACTAAAAAGCAGGTTATATCATTGGAAATACTTGCACCGTAAAAGTTATAGTATAGTAAGTCTGAACCAAAATAAGTCAAATCTATTAAAATATATAATAAATGAACAGATTTTATTCAATATTAAATTATTCACATACTTGTTGAGAAAATAACTTGTTTTGTAAATCGTACAAACATTGTATCAATTTACTTAAACTACAAACATCTATTGAACAATTACAATATTAATTAAAAAATATTAAATAAAAAAAATTCACTTTAGTAAAATTATTTGCCATGTTTAGTTTTTTAAATATCTTATTTTATTTAATACATTATGTAATTGTTAATAATGAATTTATGTTAATTTGAATGTCTTCCTAGCAACAAAATATGCTTAAGAAATGAAAAAATAATTTAAATAACTTGAAGAAGTCACGAAAATGAAAAACTTCTTAACATTTTTTTTTCGGAGATTTATTTCACATTTTTTATAAATTTTGAATAACGATTACATTCTTGAATTTTAACTTTTTCATATCCCATTTTTTCGTCATTTAATTTAATGGAAACTCGTTTCTGGAGTCTTCTTTTTTCCATTATAAGTTCTTATTTTCGTTTCAGTCAAATTTTAAAATTGCCTACTTTTATTTCATTATTCGTTTGTCCTATCAATTAATCTGTTATATTTAGTAGTTTTTTAAACTGGATAAAAATCATTCATTTATTTAAATTTATATTACATTTAAATTTATGTATTTTCATCATTTATTTTCCAAACATAATATTCAATTACATTAAAAATTTGAAGTTACTATTCCTTATAAAAATATTCTCTAAGTTGGTTGTTGAGTTTTCACTCACTAGTTTTCATTTCAACAGCGCTTGAAGTCATGTATATATTACCTCAGACGTGGATGCCCATGAAAAATACCCAAGCATTGAATGTCTTTAGAGGACTGGAATCCACTTTAAAGTGAAGTCTAAGTAAAATTGGTTATCAAGTGTGAAATTCTTTTGACTGACCGTATGGGGATAAACCAAAGCACCAGAATTTCAGTTTCAAAACTTGCCGAATACTAGTTATTCGGCACATTATTTTTTACTTCTCTAATAAAAATTGTTATTTTGATAAATTGAAATATTTTATTCCCTGATTTCAACATTTAAGTTGATATTGAAATATCGAAGGAAATATAATATTTGCTGGAATAATTAGTTTTTTTTTATAGGAGGCCAATTTTAATTTTGGTTTATTTTTTCCTTATCTTAAGTTAAGAAACGTGTGTATCATTTTTCATAAAATATTTTGTTGAGAACAATTTAAGTAATTGCTAATGTTTAATTTACGTGATAGACCATTTCTTTCAACAGAAAATAATTAAAATTTAATTAGGTTGGGTAATGTAAAAGAATTAAAAATTATACTTTTGAGGAAAAAATATCTGTGTTAGTTAAAAATTAGTTTTTAAAGACATGTTAGCCTTTTAGTGTTAGTTTTAGATAAAAAGTTTACGTGTAGCATTTATATAATTGAGTTCAATCTTAATGGCAGAGGAAGTAATTACGAAGATGAATAAGATAGAATGATGTAATATAAAATAAGTGTACAGTAGACTATCTAAACATTTATATTCAGAAATGTTTTGTGGTAAACAAAATGTCTACCTTACAATTTGTCTTCCACAGAGTACGATTAAACGATGTGACCACAAGTAAACGATGTGGAATTCAATTTTCAGTTTTACGATGTGGCATATTTTATTAAAAGGACATCCATTGCTTTAAACTAAGTTGCCATTTTCATATTTTGTCAAAGAACAAAAAGGTACTCTATAGAAACATCTATTTTTAATATTTTCGAAGCCACTAAGCAATATATTGTCAAGTACATTAACTACATAAAATGGCCTCTTTTTATAACATTTTTTGTTTAACAAAACAGAACAGAATGGCTGGTGTTTCGCGGAAATGACGACCACATGCAAGCAGAAAAACAAGAACAGTGAATTTATTGAAACTGCAGGGCAAAGAGCATCAGTAGCACGCGAGCTCTGCCAGCAGTGAAACAAAAAATAGTTGAATCTCGCTTGGAGGATCTCACGCAAAACCACAGGGTGGCCAAAATAGACACTGAATTTCAGCACTTGTAATGAGAATACAAGCAATACCATTTTTTAAGCAACTCATCTTAAATTCAAAAGAGTTATAAATGAATATTCAGTTGGAAGAAAATAACAAAGGGGTGGTCCGTGGGCTAAATAGGATTACCAAATCATGAAGATTACTATTGTCGAAATCGTGAGTATTGTGCGGCGATAAAAATTAACTAGCCGGCTCTTTGGTTTGCGGGGGACTATAATAAAAACAATAAAAGTATGGCTTATGTTTTAATGAGTTTGAAATAGCCGAAATGACTCGTTAATAAAATTTATCTCGCCAGAACTGTGGTGTGATTATGAAACTTCTAGCAGAATGATTAAGAAAATTGTTGAATTCTCTTAGTAAAAACATATTTTAGAGCACACAAAGTTACATTTTCTCGAATATAACGAGATGATTAAAAAAACAACTTTCCATGAATGAATGTAAATCCCAAAAATGGGAATCACATTTTAGGTTTATAATAAAAGATTATATTTTAAAGTCATAATTTTAAATTATGTGAAGAAGAATGAGGCAAAAGAGATTTAACATAATACTCTAGAAAATTTCAGACAATATCAAATTTATTCAAACACAATTTTAATCTTATGAATTTAGAAACATTCGTTTCAATTCATTGACAGTAATTTTATTATTATTACTTAAACTTAAAATAAAAAAATAGATATATTTTGTAAATTATGTAAGAAAAATGTCACATAAATTTGTTTTAAGTAGTTTGGTTAAATTTAATTATTTTATAAAAATACATAATCTTTGGTAAGTTTTTTGAAACTCCTCTCTATATCATGCAGAACTTTGTTACTGGATTTAAGATTTTTATACTATTAAAATAATATTACAGTAAATTAATACCTATTTTTAATAAATTAACATACCTAAATTAATAGACTATCTCTAAGGTCACATCCATGACTGAAATAATTGTGTTTTTACCAAACATTTTAATGCTAATTAAGTTTTGTTACTCAATTTTTTTGTTTTAATGCATAACATCTTATATTTTGAATTCAAAAGAAAAGATAAATAGACTAATGTGAAAACTGCCACTAATATTAAAGATGATTTTCAAATTGAAATGCTTCATTCAAAATAAAGACATTATATTTACAATTCTGTATTTTATATCAGATTAATATTTTGATATAGTATTTATATAATTTAAGATTAAATATTAAACTAGATAAATATAATGAGTAACTAGCTAAAATTAAAAAAAAATTTCATATTGTTTACTTTTAATTTTATACGTTTTTATCTTTACATTAAGTACATATCTTCTACAAACATATTTTAATCCGACATAAACAACTTTATTTCATTCACAATTAAAATTGATATCTATTTATTTACACTATTTTTAAGGAATATAATTTGTAAAACTTTTAAGTCTTATATTATTATGAAAATTTTTAGAAATAAGAAAATGACACTCACGCACACACACTCACTCAGATTGATTTATCTGAAAATTCCACCTTTATTTTTAGGTTTTAGAGATTTAAGTAAGTTTTAGAAAATTAGTAAACAAGGTGAAATATATTTACTATTCATTACAATTTGAGATATTTGATATCATGCTTCAAAATAAGCTTTTGCGTTTACTTTAACAGTTGAGTAATTACTTGAAATGCGATCAAAGAGTCCATGATATTTAATATTTTAATACTATGTAAGTATAAGATCTGCTTCCAATTAATCTATTTTATTAAAAAGATATTTCATACTACAATTATGTGAATGTCTAGACGTCTCTGAATACGTTTCTGTATCAAATGAAACTGAATGTATAACAATTATACTGTTTTCCGCATTTAATAAACTATTGCAATAGCTAATAAATTATTATCAAATTATTAAATAGTTCAACTATTATATTGAAGTATTAAGTCATAAATTACTAAATAGTACAATTATTGTTTTTACAATACAAATGGTGAAATTAAATACAGTGCTTCCAGGTTAAAATCTTCCAAATATTCTTATCTTTGAACTAATAAAACAATGTAAAAAATTCTAATTTTAAATAATATTTTCATCAATTTTATTCATTAGTTTTTTTTTTCTCTTGAGAGTACAATTTTTTCAAAATATAATTTTATCATTCATTAGAATTTATATGTCATTAAACTTTTTCATTTCTCCAAATTTTGAAATTCTACTATTTTCGTGGTCAACTACTTTGTACTGTTAACTAATGACAAATTAATTTGAAAAACTCTATAAATTAATTGCTTCACAATATACAAATTTCTATAATGTTATTTTATGCATCGTATTTAATAAATTAAATTTTAAAGGCTACCGACGCCACATGTTTTAATTAAGATCTTCTGAATCATATTAATTTTTTTCATCAAAATAGAAGTGGATTTGTAGCACAAAAGACTTTCATAAAAATTATTTAAAAAAACTGCAAGAATAACTGATTTACGTTCTCACATTATATTATTATAACATAATGTGAGAAAATTATTTATATATAACTATATAAATTTCATATATTTCGAATATCAACTGTCAAAATTGAGGATTATAAAAAATTTTCATTTTTATTACTATATGTAAGATTAAAAAAGTGTCTGTTAAGAGATAATTTAAACTGAAGTCATTAATTATCATTTAATTTTTTAAAAATATCCACTAACGTAAAAATATCACAACAGTATTTGTGTCCCCGATCTTCTAAATCAATACAAAGAAGTTTTTTTCAAGCTATAAAGTAGGCTTTAACAATTGTGTTGGAAAAAAAAGAAAGACAAAATAACCTGACTCAGCGTCATTTGTAAACAGTGACGTTTACCGTATTATACCTTTCGCGAGGATAATTAAACAAAGAAAAAAATGAGAGCTAAAGCCGACGGACAGTTGTGTCGCCAGTCATTAATTTTAGCCAGACTTTACTTTATCTGCTTAAAGAAGGGTTTTTCTGAGCTAAAGACGCTTAAGTGGGTAGGGTCGCTTTTTGGGAGGGGATGAAAATCCACTCATTAAGGTGTCGTCTACGAAAATCATCATCGCTTGTTAGAACGTGTTCCGAATGCGAAAAAGATTCACTCTTTTAGAGGATTCCGCTAAGAAATAAGTTTTCTTTCACTTTTTGGAAGATTGGAAGACTTATGCTTACGTTTGGGAAAACTTAAATATATATTTAAGAACGTGTTTCTTTTTTTTGAGTCTCTGCACATTGATGGATGAAAATCTGTGAAATTTGACATAAAAAGAAAAATGAGTGATTCTTTCAGATAATTTGGAGAAAATATTAATAATTACTTTGGGAAAAATAATAATAAGACTGATTAATTTAATTTCATTTGTAAGATTAGTGAAAAAGCATTTTGCTTATGGTATAGTTTTCTTTCACTTTTTGGAAGATTTATGCTTACGTTTGGGAAAACTTAAATATATATTTAAGAACGTGTTTCTTTTTTGAGTCTCTACATATTGATGGATAAAAATCTGTGAAATTTGAAGTAAAAAGAAAAATGAGTAAATCTTTCAGATAATTTGGAGAAAACAATAATAATTACTTTGGGGAAAATAATAATAAGATTGATTAATTTAATTTCAGTAGTAAGATTAGCAAAAAATTATTTAGCTTATGGTAAAAACCAGATTGAAATAATGTATATATTTGTATTTTACAGAAATGTGTATAATATAAATTTCTTTTACCTAACAAGTTTCTTATATTAGATACTATTCTTTAAAAGCATAAACATCATGAAAAATAAGTGTGCTATTGTGTCAAATAATAAATTTTCGCTAAGAATTATCAATAAATTAAATATTATAAATAGTTTTTTTTATATGATTTGGTCTTAAAATTTAATTCAGTGCTGTTTCTGTAAAGGAATCAGTTGAAGACATTTTCTAACTCAAGATATCTTATAGTACAATACTTATATCTAGATATAACAAATGCTTTTGATATAAACTAGATATGTTGAAAATTAATTTTATCAAGCATTGTAAAGATGTATTTATCCCTTTGTATTGCTGAAAATTCATCAAGAGCTTATTCTTTAAATTTCGCAGGGACGTAAAGAAAGGTTTAAAAGCCTGACATAAGTTTTTGAATTACAACATTTAAACAAAGTAGTCGTAGTCGCTTTTTAAATAAAAAATAAAAGCCATCAAAATGCGGAAATTTTTATTATTCATATAAAATGCGCAATAACAATGGTAATAAATCTTTTAAAGAATTCGTATGAGAAAATTAAAAATCGAAAGTAATTCTACCTTCTTTTGTAATAATTACTGTGACTCAATGAAAATATAGTTACGAAAATAAAAATATGCGCGATTGCATAAGTGAAATGAAATATAACAAATATAACAATGAATAATAAGCTGTGTAATATTTATTTTAGCACTCAGTATTTAGCAATCAATATGGGGGTTAAAATTCTCACATTTTACCGATTATTTATGTTACAGTATTTGATATTGCATGGTATACAATGAAAAGCCTTAAAATGTAACAAGAGTTATATACATTTCCTTAAATTATGCACCATTAAATCAAGCAATAATTATAAAACTTTTTGCTGATTTAATTGTTTTGAATTTTCAAACTATCTAGCTGTAAAAGTGATACACATTTGCACATTTACCTGCTTACAATAGTTCAAGGTAAAAGTATAAAAAGGTTCTTTTTATTTTAGTTTATCATCTATACCATATTACACCGGATATAACACCATTATTTCCAAATACATTATCACATTTTATTTTTTATTATGTCATATTTTATCCATCGTTATTTTTCTTATTTGTGATTCAATAATAGACATGGTATTTTGGAGTACGGCGTAGTGTTTTACCAAATTTAAATAATATGTTTATAATTTATTTGTATCTTACATACAGAGACAGATAATTTAGTCTTATTGATTATTTCACATTTTCCTAAAAACGATATTCTTTCAAATAAATAAATAATTTGTAGGGCTATTTTGATAAACTAATTAATGCTTTTTTGCTAATTAATGCTAATCAGGACATAGCATGGTAATAATATGATTTAATATTTCCTTTATTAAAGGAAGTTAGTTTATTAAGTAAATCGAATTCTTTTGAGAGAAATTATCTTTATAATAAAATTTTTCATTTGTGAAATAATCGAATCATTGCTTGTATTTATTAAAATGTTCGAAATTACAGTTTTTCAACTCAAAATATAGAAATGAACATAAAAAATTCTCAGCATTTAGAATGTTCCCTAAAACATTGTCTTAGCTTTAAAATTTAGCATGAAACAAAATACATGCCCAATGATATTTCAATCAAGTTTAATTTTAAGAATAAAAAAACTCGAGAAAATGTCGCAGATGTTTTTGCCCAAGATGATTGGTGGAATTGTCAAAAGTACAAACAATGGTAAACTATCAAAATTTAATCATGCGTCTTTTCCTTATATGTATTTTTTGTGTGTACCATAAGATTCAAAAAGAATTTTAGATTAGTTTTAACTCTCTATGGGTTT
>JAPDSC010102922.1:77198-91920 GCA_026290005.1 Latrodectus geometricus
TAAGATTCAAAAAGAATTTTAGATTAGTTTTAACTCTCTATGGGTTTCACAAAAGGAATTTTACTTTTTAGAAAGAAAACAAAAAGATAAACACTTTTTCTGAGCACTTTTATATTTATAGAGCTGAAAATGGATCTTTTGAATAGAAAAACAAAAGTTCTTATTGAAACTTAGAATTTTCCATTAGGGATGTTTTTTTAGATATATTTATGTTTTATTATACAAAAGAGTTTAAGATATTTGAATTTTCTTAAAGAATATTGTCAAGTTTTATATTTTTTATTTTGACAAGATATTACTTTTCCTACTAAAATAAATTTAACTCTTTTACACATTGAAAATTACAAAAAGATACTTGGCCCACAAAAGTTTTTAGTTTTAAATGGTAGTTTGCGTTATTTAACTTTCAAAATTAATATTATGATTACTCAGTTACATATATACACATAAATGATGAGACAAAAATAAACAAGAAGCCAATTACTGCAATCATAGTAAGCTCAAATATGTCAATATGAATTGATAGAAAATTTTAAATAGGCTTTCTAAAAATATAAATATTTTATTGTTTTAACCATTCTTTTTGTAAGTTAAAATTTATAATAAGCTTAAAATAATAGTAACTCTATCTATAAACAGTTTTTGCAGATTTTTATAATTAATTTCAGTTAAAGTTTATTCATTGTTGTTATATTCAGGTTGCTCACTTAATCCAATAACTGACTTTGTTTTGAGACACTTTATAAAAAAGTTTAACCAATCATTTAAAAAGTTTGAATACAAAATAATTAATTTTATAAATAATTAACTTATGAACTTATTATTAACAAAATAATTAACTTATGAACTGATTATTTAAGAACAATACTATATATAAAATAATTTCTTAAAAAATCTATTTGCGAAATACTGTTTCTTACAGTTTTATATTTTACTTCTACTGAATGAGAAAAATTTTGTATGAAGTTGGAGTCATTGTTTGTTTGATGTGAATAAAACACTTCTAAATATCATTGTTGTTTTATCAATTTTTTATACCTTTACTGAGAAATTTAAACATAAAATAATGACAAGATTTTATTCTTTTGATTGTCGACACAAAAATTATATGTTTAACTTGCATCTAGCTTATGATATTAATCATGTAACAGCAGGCGGCAAATGTAACATCAATTAAATTGTTTACTTTATAAAAGTAATATATTATATTCTATATCTTAAACATAATATTATATATATACTTTCATAAGGAAATGGTTCAAAAAGGAAATTTGTTTTCATATAAAATTTATTGTTTCAGGAATTTTTTTTCTTCAAAAAATTGTCTTTGTGTTAGTTTTGTTTTTAGTGCCCTCTTTTCTAAGTATTAAACTATTCGTTTTTTTCGAAAATATTTTCAATTTCTTCTTAGTCTAAATCTAATTAGTTCCATGATTCAAATACATATTCAAAATATACACAACAATGTCTTCCTGACTCCTGCTGATTTTTTAACACTTGAGTCGCCAAAGTGGCTGGAATGAACGACCAGATTTCATCTCCTGTTTCTTTAATGATTTTCATAAAAACATTCCAAAAAACAACTATTTTACATTGAAAACACATTAAAATATTTTTATATTTTGTTTCTATTACAGAAATTTTAGAAAAATATTTTTTTCTTTTTTAAAAAAATAATTATTAATGCCACAAATTGAAAGTTTGAAATCATGATGGTATAAGACTGTTTATTTATGAAAGCTCATTTCACTTGATAGGTCATTAGCATAACCATAAAAAATTATCCACAAAACTAGTTAAGTGCTCCTTCTGAAAGTATTCTGGAACGTTGATTCTTCGGTAAAATCACCCAACAGAAAATCAGGTATTTGTTTGTAATCTGTCTTCAATTTATTCCAAGAACATAATTAATATTTAATATTTTTATTTCGCTTTATTTTTGCTAAGTGAAATTTAAAGCGAAATAAAAATATTAAATAAAGTTTTCAATTTAACGAAAAGAGGGATTTTGAAGTGACAACAAAATTACCGGATATATTCTATTTTATTTTTTAAAATAGGGATGGAAAGAAATATTTTTTATTTTATTCATTCTTTTTTTGGTTCTAACATTAACTAATTCCTTTCTGGCTCACAGGAGTTCAATGACGTATTCTGATAAATCGAAACAATTAACATTAAACAGTAAAAATTATTTTTAGTTCTTCCGCTTGCTTTCTAAGATTCTTTCCGCTTGCTCTAGTACAGATCAATTTCCTTCCTTTCAGCAGAAACAATAGAAAAAACTAAAAAATATATTTGATTTTTAGGGATAATTATTTATTTTTGGATCCTCAATTATAGATGGATTTCTCAAAAATTAATTTCAAATCAATAACAACTTTAATTAAGGCAAACCTTTTTGTTATGCTCGCATACACATTTGTAATTCTTCCGCTTAAAAAAATGTATAAATAATCTTTCACACAGAACATTATTTTTCTTCAAAAGTAAAACTTTTATCCCTTTACGTAGTTTCATAGAATGCTTTTTATTTTCATCTTTCAATTTTAAGCATCATATTTTAATTTTTTACCCCACCAAAAAATCCATGTTTTCTTTTTTCTCAAAGCTTTTCAAATCCATTACCTCTGCAACATAAATATTTACACTATCAATAACAGCTCTACTTAATTATTCAATAATTGTTATTTGTGGATAAAATAAAAATTTATGAAAGCACTCTTTTATGATTTGAATTACAATTTCAAACACATTATTTTCACACGTACTGGTGTCATTAGTTTCAATACAGACTCCGCCATCTATTTTGCTTTTAAAATAAAATCCCATTATGCTCACAAAAAGGATGCTTTTGACATTAAATATTATATGATGCCGTAATTTTTCAATGTTTGAATAAATGTTCAATTTTAAGGTACTTAAGCGAAGCAGTTTCTTTTTTTTAATCAAAAATATATATTAACGTAAAGATGAATTGGATGGGCTTTCAGACACAAGATGCACGAGATATATTAAAATAAATGCCAAAGAAATGTTTATTTATATTCAATTCAAAACTCAAAAGGATCGATGATAGCATTTGTTTTTCCGTTCGCTGCGGAAATTGCGTGTGCTGTGGGGGAAGGAGAAATAAAAACATCGCCGTCATTACGGAAGTTATGTCTGCTGTTAAATAGAAGAATGATTTTTTTTCATTCTCTTTTTTAACTTTAAAAACTATTTGGCATTCCCTTGCAGTTATTTGTCTAAAAATAAATCCATCAAATATTTTATTTCATAAATAAGATATTCATACTATTTTATTTCTAAATGTGGAACATTTTCAAAAAATGAGATATTAAATTACTATATATCCTAAATTTTTAAATCAGGAGTAAGAAAAATTTTAATGTCTTTTTTACTTCTTATTTCTGCGTTTGTAAATTATTAATTTTCAAAATAGGAACTCCTTTGAAATCAGATGATTAAAATATTGCTTATACGAAATATTTTTTCCGTTCAAATGTATCTTCTTGTACTTTGATTGCAGATATTATTAGAACTGCCTGTAGATATTGTTTAAAGTATTGTTCTATGTTAAGAATTTTCTGGTAGTTAAATTAACAAACATTATCCTATGACGTATTAAAATGTATGTGGTTTAAAATGAATTCTCAATCATTGGCTTAATTTTCCGAATAGTTGGTTGATTACTAATTTAGGTAATTTTTTTCAGCTTATTTTTTCTAAAAATTTTTTTTAATTTTTATGTCTTCAGTTAGAGTTATTTTATTTTGAATCAGGTTCAATAATGATTTGTTTTATATTACCTTTAAGTATACTAATAAATTAGTATCTTATAAATATTCACGGTGCAGCTTTTAACTCCGCATCTAGTTATACATAAGCTCAATAACTTTTGCTTCTATCATTAAGAGTTACCGGTATTCTTTCCATAATTAAATTTAAGGCTTTTAACAAAGAAATAAAACGAAATGATGGAAAACATTCTATATTTTCGGTTTAATATGCGTTATATAGGCCTTGAGATATGTGATAAAATAAAAATTGGGTTTTCCTAAGTTTATGGAACTGTATTTGTTGTCTCATGAAATTATGATTGTACAGAGAGTAAAAAAGAATAAATAAGACTTACTTAAATGTTGGTTTCTGTTATTTATTTTTAATCGTACTTTGTGATACTTTTATATATTTTGGTAGCGCCCGTAGAACAAATGGTTAGTTCTTGAACCAATTTCCTGAAATTGAAACTATGATTGAGATTGATAATTTTAGCTCTCTATGATTTACAAGAGTGTGTTAATTTAGAAAAGTGTTCGTCTCCTTTGGTATAGAATGTTGCAGGTTTGAATATAACCATGATTGAAGAATGGAGATAGATTCTGATTTATGCATGCACATTTGTCGATATGAATGTTTCAGAGATTTAAAGATTTCATACCTTCCGACACATGAATAAAATCAATGAAATTATAAAATAAAATATTCACACACTCTCAATTGTAGCTTTGTAGCTCGTAATTGGAATTGTAGTGCTTGCTATCATCGTTGTAGTTGATAAATGCTATAAGTGGTAAAATTAAGATGCCATTCAGGAGTAAGCTATGTCAAATATATTAGTCTATATTTCCACTCGCTATTAATCTATTAGACGTGTGTAAAATAATTTTGGATACCATTTTGGAAGCCTCAAACCGTTAGCTCAATCCTACATTTCTCTCAATTGAGTGAATTTTGTTACTAATACAGCATTACAAGCAGCAAAAGATAACACTCAAACGATTGTAATTCAATTCAGAATGAATATATTATACTGTATTTAAAAGGATTTCTTTTTAATTATTCCGTCACTATAAATTTTTGAGAATTTTATTGTTTCTTCCTACAATACATTATTTTATTGTTACTGACTACATTTCTGAAATAAACATTCTCTATCAATTATTACTAATATACACGGAATTTTTTAAGTAAATTTTTATATTTTAAATATAATAATTGACGCTAATGTAGCCGGAAGAATTTAAAATGTTAGTTCGTCAGGGAGTCAAATATATCCTTAAGTATGATCTCCATAAATTAATTTATAATATTATATAAGTCTAAAAAGCTATACATAATATTATATAAATTAATTTTGAAAACATTAAAAATCTTACGCATAAATATTACATTATTATATGCTTTTACTATGCTGAAAATTGGGCCAAAGATACAATATTTTATTTATATTTAATTTTAGAATAATAATAAGTAAAATTGCAATTATCTCAAAAAAAATAATTATTTTAATACAAAAACGCATATTTTTTGTTTAAATTTTATATATCAGTGGAGAAATGAAAGTCGTAATAGGTTTAAAGAACAAGATTCTATTGAAAAATTGTCAGTAATAGTTCAATAATTAAGTGATATTGAAAAACGAGGAAAATTAATTTCGTTTAGTAAATTATTCTTTTTGCCACTTTGAATAATTGCCTTTTACTTCAAAATATAATTTAAATGCATTAATTATTGATCAATGACATATCCGTGAGGTCATAATCAAAACGTTCGCCGTAATCTATCACGTGTTGGTTGATGGATACAAGTTTACAAGCCACGCGACGTCTCACGCTTGAGAAGACACTCAGACGTCGGCAAGATCAAAGGGATATTTCGAGGTCGAGACCTACAGCGGTTTCATCAATCAATCTTTCCACCGTCCGCAGACTTTGAGAAGAGAGATGTTGAGGACCTCGTTGAGGTACGGAGTATCTTATTTTGGAAGGGTTGTCAAATGATGCCCAAAGGAAGGTTTGGAGTGTTTCACATGCCTGGCATTGTCAGAGACGTAAAAGTCTTGTGTGGCATTCAATACAAAAGACTTTGAAATGCCTCATGGAGGTCTTTAGAACGTGAGAAGGATTATTTAGCTACTGAATGTGTGTGCATGTGCAGCCTGTATGAGTAATTGAATTAAATGATTCTGGCATATTTTGCCATTAGTTATAATTTGGAGATCTTGTATCAATAAATGTTAATATATTTTCATTATTTTCTTTTAGTAAGAATGTAAAGTATTTTAATAAAATTTTTCTGGAATTAATTTTCATATTATTTAAAATGCACTGAAAAACGTATATAATTGCATTGTTTTCAATTTATTTTAAGCTTTAATATTGGATTTATTTTTTAAAATAAAGCACATATTTATTTAAAAACTTGCTTTTCAGTATTTTTAATATTTTTTAGTCTGTATATTTATTTAGATTATTCTTAAAGATTAAAAATATTTATGATTTATTCAGTACATCTCTATTTCAATAATCTGTGTATTTTGGATTTAACAGAAAAAATTGATTAAACACCATTAGGTGTTTGAATAAGGGTAAAAATTCAACAATTCAAATATTTTAATTCCTGAGTTTCGTTAGAGAAGTAGTATTTGACTTAACAATGCAAATATACAAGAAAGAAATAGTTTGAAGGTAAGTATTTTTTCAGCACAAAGAAATTTCTTCACTGTAAGCTAACAAGTACTTGCATTTTTTTATATAATTTAAAATATTTAATGTCAGATAATATTTTAAATATTTCCTTTCCTTTATTGGTGTACAATTTATTTTTAACTAGAAAGTACCGCGTTTATAACTTACTTATAAAATATATAAATTTTTTTTAATATTTGGGAAAACTGTGAAATAAATTTATATATTTAAAATAAAAATTATAATGATTTTCAATGTACAATTAAAAAGATAAAAGAATTATAAAATGATTAATATGGTTTTAGAAACTTCACAATATCATTTATTAAAAATATTTAACTGAAAGTAGACAAGATTTGTAAAATGAGTAAATTTTTATTATAAAAAATTTATTAACATTTTTATCAATTTTAGTTTACTTTTATGTTATGAAACTTTTAAAAAAATTTCAATGAAAATTTTTGTAGACTCTCTATAAAGGCGGAAAAGTTTATATTTATTAATATTATTGCTAACAACATTTAGTAATTTATATGTAGTTGTGGATGAGCTGAGTTTTTTTTAGTCTAGTTCGAAGTACTGTGTTCCTATTACGAATAAAACTATACTTTTATAAATGAAAACTCATGTGGTTAATCATCAAACTAATAAGTATTTAATAAGATGATATTGTAAAGTTACATAAATATTTATTGCTTATAATAAGCTTTTGGGTAAACATTAATCTGTGGTAGGAATAGACATTTATTCAGCAATAAAAAATATACGCAGGTACCAGTAACCTCTGAAAACAAATTTTCAGTAGTTTCAAATCTTACTCATATTTATTTTAGAAATTATTAAATATTCTATTAGTTAGTGTAAGTTAATTTTTAATTGGCCAATAATAACTTATAAATGATGAATTTTCAATAAAATGATCATCAAATTTTAAATTTTCACTAGTTTTTAAGCGTAAATTTTAGTTCCGTAATTTTTTCATGTAAATTAAGATCAATGTTAAATTAAAAATAATTTTTTTTGTTCTATACTTAAAATAGTATTTAAAAGTAGAATATAATGGATCAGCTTACAGATTATTTGAAATAATTTTTTATCATTAGAGAGGCGAATGAATATTTTAAACTCTTTTCTATATTTTTCACTGCAGACTATTGAATCCTTTACCGTTACGACAGACTTCTTTCTTCAGAAATTGTATGAGCAATTCAAAACTATTTTTATTTGTATAGCGAAAAGTTATTTGAGTCAGAATCCAATCAATTGTCTTTTAGTTTCATGTTTGGATTGAACGTAATCTTTGTTTTGGAACAGAGTCTATAGTTATAGTAGACGCAAGGAAAAATCTATGATAAGCTGTAATTTAATACTGAATATAACATTTCAGTTTATTGTTTCCTTCACGTCTCACAGTTGGTGCACCACATGTAAATTAATCCGCAATACAAGTAACATAGTTTTATGCTCAGTTCTTTTATCTCGTACTATAAAATATTGATTCAAAAATAGCTCTTGACATTAGATCTTATTCTTGTTTTTATGAATTTTTTTTTTAAAAAAATCTTTATTTTTATTTTGGAAAGTTTAAAGATTTAATATTAATAAAATTAAAATTTAAAAATGAAAATCTTTCAAGAAAATTGAAAATTTTAGGGTAAACTTTAAAGGATGAAGTGGATATCATAAGATAATATGGTTTCTTCTTATTTTTTTTAGAGGAAAAATGTTTTTTTCTTGTGTATATGTAGTGTGTGTGTGTATATGTAGTGTGTGTATTCACACACACACACACACACAAAATGCATTATAGATTTATATAGTTTTTAAACAAAAATTAATGATCTAAAATTAAGCTATGTATACTTTTAAAATGTGACCTTATAATATATGCATATATATAAAAATATAAATACACACATAGGTACACTCATATATAAACTTATGTATTCAGTTGTTTTTATATCGTATATGTAATTTAATTCTACATTTAATTATTGTTTTTCATTTGATAATTTTTAATCATTGTATAACATTCCAAAATTCGAAGTTTTAAATGTGTAAAAATTATAATATGGTATTCGTTGGAATATTAAGGCTTGTTGAGATGATTTCACAGTATTAAAACATTTAAATTTATATAAAGTTAATAGTTTATGATAATCAATTAATAAATGAAACCACTATGTAATTTTTATAGTTTGGAATTAAAATTGTCAATAGATCAATAAAAAAAAACGATTCCTTCTTGTTAAAGAGAAAGAAAATATATAAAACAAAAATCATATTATTTCAATTTTCCAAATTTGTTACATAATGGTGTTAGTACAAAAAATATTTGACAAAAAATATTAAAAGAATATTTGACAAAAAATATTATAGAAAAAATAGGACACAGCATGTTTTTAGCGTATCAATTCCATATTCTGAAGACAGTGATTGATTGATTGATTGACCCTGTGGGGAGACCCCGGACTGTACCATGTGGTTAACGGGTAAAGTCTTCCCCACACCTAGAGCCCCCTAGATATCTAAGAGGTGCTTGGGAGCACCTGCATCCCTGCAATATTTAATATAAAAAAATAATAATAAAATAAAAAAAAACAAAAGCAATAGAAGGTAACAAATTGGAGGCAGATTGCCCTAGTTCAGGTAAAGGGGCTTCAAGTCCTAATTGGTTATATGCCTTAACATTGGAGAGCATGAGGGGAAACAAAACCAAATTACAAGGTGAGGAGAAAAAGAAAGTCTGTGTATGCAGAACAACACCCAAGTGGGCTGCCGGTTGGAAGCTGAGGAACAGAGGCGAGTTCTTTTGGGCTGTCCCTGAATGTTGTTGTTATTTTTGATGTTTCATGAATAGAACTGATGCTGCTACCATTCATTGCCCGAGTCTTCGGTTTGGTTACCCGCATCATCAGCATCAGTAGAGGGAGTTAGTCTCAGATCACGTCAGAGCTTCAGTCCTCTTCTGGGATGTCGATCCCAGAGGCAAAACTTGAGAAAATCGGTGTTATTTTGTTGTGCATGTTTCTTTAGGTGATAGGGGGCTGTTTCCGAGCACTCAATATAGTGAAGTGGGAATATAGTGAAGTGGGTCACCTTGGGCTTCGCAGATGCAATAGGAGGAAGTTGCTCTCTGGATTTTGTAGAAGTACTGTGGAATGGGCCGTGAAATGTGAGGAGTTGATTCAGGTAAGGATTAC
The DNA here is from genome assembly GCA_026290005.1 of Latrodectus geometricus. Lineage (NCBI taxonomy): Eukaryota > Metazoa > Arthropoda > Arachnida > Araneae > Theridiidae > Latrodectus > Latrodectus geometricus. Next base: position 86,875 of record JAPDSC010102922.1, read on the forward strand.
AATATGTATGTTGATTGGTGACTCCTGGGAGAAAGGTTTTGGTAACTCGACCTGTTGTAGCATTATCTCACAGTTGCTGCCAGTTGCTGATGGTAAATTTATTCAGTTGCCCAGTGAGTGACGATCTTGGGAAAGGGATAATCAGCGCCTCGGTATCATCAATTATCGTAACTTCCTTAGCTGCCTTGTCTGCACTTTCATCACTTGTGTCACCTTGATGGGTTTTTATCCAGCTCAATTTAATTTGTGATGGTCCTGATCTCATAGTAGGGTACACCTCTTATATCTTCACAAAATATTTTGGTTGTATTCTTGATTCTAAATTGAGTTGGAGCAGACATGTTGACTACATTTGTGAAAAAAAAAATTGCTTAAAGAAAAAAGATTAAGAGGCTAGGTGGTAACAAATAAGGCTGCAGACGTAATACTCTGAATATTATCTTCATACACTTTAGTCAATCCTTTTTTAGCTATTGTAATAAGCTTTAATATCTGCTGCTTTTAGTACCATTCAGAAACTTGAAACTATCCAGAATCAAGCCCTTTGCATTATAACAGGTGCTGTAAAAACCACTCTTATTCTGGCATTGCTTAAAAACATTCAATAATGCTTTCAAATATTGGTAACCCAATATTTAAAAGCATTATTGAAAGAGATACAGCCCTTCTCTTTAAAAAACTGAAAAGCATTCCAAATAATAAGATCCTGAGAGATTACGATGTTAATACACAGAGAAACAAACCTTAAAACTCAAAAATGGTTAATAAAATATGCATATTCCTCAGCAATTGGTCTTAACATTAACCAGAGCTCATGAGATTTTTTTTAAATTACCAGTCACTGCAATTTCGGAAAGCTCGTGTTTCTCTTGAAGTTAGATATGGAAGTGTAATATGAAGCAACAACAGATTCGTGCAACTGATTTACCTGCTATTGAGAATAAGTACCCCCAGAGATTCATGGTTACAAGTGCTTACAGATGGATCCATGTTAGACGATGAAGACGATGAGGGGAACAGTAGTCTAATGTGATCTTTTCCCTTGTTATGCTTCCATCGCTACTCACTTTACACAACAATGGAGAAATTTGGGCTATTTACTTCGTATTAAAGTAACTGTCTGTCTCTAGAGTCTTCTTTCCGTTGAGCAGTTATCTTGTCTGACACTATTTTGGCTTTTCAATTTATTGCAAATAACAGAAAATTTACAAATAATATCCACACTTTGCATTACAATATCTGTTTATTTCCAGTGGACCCAGCTCTTTGGAGGTATTCCTGGAAATGAGGCTGCTGACTTTTTGACTAATAAATGTGCAAGGTTCATTCAGAGTCCTTTGGATGACCTTTCTTTCCATTTAGTAACATTACTTATTTAGAGAAGACATGATGATAGAGTAAAGCAGAAGGCATTCTGTAATTCTACCAGTAAGCTCTTGGCTTCCCAAATTAATAGGCCAGACTCTATTCCTGTTTTTCCCTGAAATGCAAGTGTGACACTTTTTCACCTATCTAGAAGCCATCAATGCATGTTGGCGTGTTTGTATCGAATTAAACTTTAGGTTTATTTGTATCTTTTGTGTAAACAAGATTAAATTTTTGAAGCTAATCATCTTCACTCTTGCCCTTCACTTGTATTTTTAATATAATAATTTGTTCAGAGGTAATGGAAGGCCAAGGAACCAATGGTGTTACAGCCACTTTTCTAGGCATTTGTAATAAAATATTCTGCAGGCAGTTGTGGATTCTTAATCACCGTGAACAACAATTCTGTGAAATAATATGTAATATCGGTAGATTGAAATTCAACATTTGTTAAAGTCAGAGACATGTTGGTAGTTATTTTTGTTATAATTCATGTTGGTAATTCACTAGGTATCATAACATTATTCCATCATCACAACAACAATGTTCAAAACAAAAAAACTTGGAATAGAGGAGAAAAAATTTCCCTGATAAGGTGAAAGTAACCGAGCTTCTATCTTCGTTGTATAATTATTTTGTATGGTATAACATTATTTCTTATTTCATTTCTACATTTTGTTTTCCTGAGATGTATTTCATTGTGAAGGTTTAAAAGAAGAGATCAAATTTTATGCAATACATGCATGCACAGACTGGCTGTCTAAGAAATGCATGGAATGACACTCTCTTCCCATGTAAGCAAACTTTTATCTTCTGTTAAAAAAATTTCTTCATATTCTATTTATTTGTTTCTTAATATATTTGTGCTTACAAAAATTTTATGACGTTAAATTTTGTATATTAATATTAATAAATGATTACATTATTTTTAAAGAAATCTACTCCTTAATTAAATATTGAAATTGATTCTGTATGTATGGAACATATTTTATGTACTTAGAAGTAAGTAAGTTATTGATTTACATGCATAATGTTTCTCTGCTAATACCAGTTAAAGTTAATAAATGCAGTGTGTTTCTTGTAAGCCCAGTTATTCCATTCAGTCAGAATAGTTTATTCTTCTTTCTCTCTCAATAGATATCCAAAAGTTTAAGAAATTCAATAACTATTAGAAATTTTTTCATAATTAACAAAGAAGAAATTTTTTCATATTTTTGCAAATGATCATCTATATATTTCAAAATCGAGTTATAATTAAAGGATAATGAGAAAAGTTTAAAATACATCTTTAAATAGGTTCTCTCTCATTTAATTTTAAAGTTAAATAACATCATAAATTCAAGTATTAAAGTTAATTTGTGTCAAATGATAAAAAATGCAAGAAGTAGATAAATAATATATTTCAGATTTAAAGAAGTCTATGTATTTTTTTATTCATAGATGTCAATTAAAAGTATTAAAAAAATTAGAATTTACAAAATTGTTATAAATTATTATTTTTTAAAATTTTATAACTTTGTCATAAATATGGAGTTAATACTTCTATGCGGAAAAAAAAAAAACTTTTATCAGCTTTTACGTGATTAAGTTTACCCTCCAGTATAATACACTTTATGATCAAAACAAGATGGGACAATCCATTTCTTTGTTCTTCAATCACAGCTTACTCCTTTAATAACATGTTCTTCCTGACTTTCTAGTTCTGTGGTAAGAAGTAATATGAGAATCGTACAATATAATTTCTGTATTTTAATATACATGTGTCGATATCATTGCCTATTTCACATGATAGCATTAAAAATTTAATCATTTGCGCATGACAGCACCTTTTCCTGTCTTGTAAATTTGGTTATTTCTTTATTATATGATTTAATTACTTATCATACATGATTTCTTCCGTACTTATAATAGAATATAGTTGATGTTTTTGTATTTAATTAAAAATACCACTAAATATTATTAGCAATCAAAAAGAAATTGATTAACAGCAAATTTATTTTCACAAATAAAAAATAATAACAATTTCAAGGATAAAATATCATTTGGTGTATTTATTTATTTAATTTACTATTAAAAAATATTATAAGAAGAATGTATTTTGTTGATTTTATTGATTGTTTCAAGATCTTTGCAATTCTACCAGAAAGCTTGCAGCATACATTCTATTAGTGATGGACAACCTTATCAAGATGAGAAACTTGAGAATGGTGCTCTTTGAGTTTCACAGTGTAAGACATGTAGACATAGCTGAAAGGCTAGAAAACAGTATCTACGAAAGAGCTTTCTAGTCACCGATTTTATCTAAATCTATACCTGTCATCAGGAGGCCAACCATTCGAAAGATACACAACAAAGAGGTGACGGTTTGGAAAAATTCTTTCTTCTTCACCGAGAGATCAAAGAAATTGCCCCCAATCATTTTCCATCGGTCGATAGACGACTTGCAATTCAATATTTCGATTAAAAATAAAAGAAATCTCGTTTGCCAATCATTTTATAAACAAACTGAAATGAGGTGAATGTGTTCTAATATCCAGTTGCCATTATATTTCGTCATCGATAACAAGCTTGATTGGTCTAATGTGCGCAGGCGCGTTGCTTGGGTTCCAAATGAATCGTGACAAGTGATTTGCGATAACAATGTAACTTGAAAGCGTTTTGGCGGTTAAGCGGTGGAAAAACTTAATTTTATTGCTTACATAGAATTTTTTAACGTCTTCCTTTCACTTAAGTAATGAGATTTTTTTGGTAAATCGTGATGATGCGGCATATTTTTTCTCTTAAGAGCAAAGTGAAGACACGCGCTCAAAAGGGCAAAGGCTAATAGGTCACTGTGTTGCCCCACAAGCTGCCAGCAAATGATTAATAAATGACACCTTGTGGATAAACTTATTAAAAACTAAATAAACCTGAGGTTGTGATAAATTCTGAGTTAATTTTCAGCATTCATGAAATATAGTTTATTTTTAAATCATAAATCATTAAAATCATTCTCTTTTTTTACATTATGGAGTAAAATTGTGCCTTATAGACAAAATATTCAAATGAAATATGCAATCTACATTTTTTTAATTTTATCATCATTCTTTAAAAATTACCAATTTTTGTATGATAGAAATTGTATTTTAAATTTTTAGAAATGTATCACGATCGCTTAAAGTATCATCCTTCCCTGAACGGATGATATCCATAAATAAATCAAAAATACTTGTATCTGTTGTCCCATTATGTTTCTCTTAAATGTAATGGAAATGATTTATTGTTTTAAATTTCTTTATTAAAATGATATATATTTATAAATAAATTGATAAATCTAAAATAAATCAATCATGTGATATGCCTCATGTAAAAAAGGTAAATAAAAATCATTGTAATAACATAATAATTTCTTTAAATAATTGGGTAATAATTATCCCTAAAATCAGTTCAGAAATGTGACGAGTATTTTCTTTAAAGGGCTTTCAATCATAACTATTGCATTTAATGCTCAGAATGGGAGAATTATGGTAAATGTTTTCGTAATTCAAACTGTATGCTTTAAAACTACAAGAAGAATTTCATATTTCTATTCTATTCTATTCTATTATTTATTTAAATAAATAATGTAATATATGAGTAATAAATGAGTAGTTACAATAAATGAAAGTTTTCCTTTTTAATTTTAATATGTAATGTATCAAA
>JAPDSC010102936.1:0-18999 GCA_026290005.1 Latrodectus geometricus
ATATATATATATATATATATATATATATATATATATATATATATATACTAATAAAGAGCTGTTGCAGCTGCGCCATATTTATAATGTAAATAAGCAAAACAAAACTGTGTGAGTCGGAGTTAGAGCACATTGATTAGGGAAGATAAAAAATGAGGGAGGAGAATCAGTTACATAAAATTTAGAGTTTTACACAGTTTTTACATTTAGAGTTTTACACAAACCTTGAATATTCTGACGTATTGACACCAACATTTTTTGGTCCGTTTAGCCGGAGACTGTGAATTAACTGATGATAGATATAGTGTGCCTTCACTTTTATAGAGCGATGATCGAGATTATTTAAATTACTAATTTGAATTAATGGCGTTGAGCTTAGTAACTAATTTTCATAATTTGTATTGTTTATTAACTTAATGATATATAGGTTTAAAATTGAGTTTTGAGTTTCGTTTTCAAATTGTTTTAAAAAGTTAATAAAATTAATTTGCAAATTGCGGCTACATAGCTAGAAGAGGTCATTACTGATAAACTGACAATTGTAGAATTCTAACAAACATTATGAAGAATAAGGATACTCTTAAATAGCCTGAATATGTAGCTGATCTTCTTAAAACTATAAAGGAGCCAGATTATTAGAATTAGATGCAATTGAGAAAAATAAGCAAACAGAATTGCAATTAGAACAAATAAAATTAGAATTAGAATTAACAAGCCCGAGAGTAGATTTAAAAATAGTGGAAACTAATTCAGAAAATAAAAAATGAGAATTACGATTCTTTAGATTCATTAATGAAAAATATTAGAACAACTAGAATACCGAGTAAACCAGAAGGTTGAAATTTATTTTTTACTTCTCTGGATACAAAAAATATTTTAAATAAGGATGAGTTTAATGATTAGGAAAAAGTTAAAGAAATCCTTCTCAGAGAATTTGAACCCACACTACAATTGTGCTTAAAGAAATTCAGAAAAAAAAAATAAGACAGCAAAATGAAACTCGCGTTCAGTTTGCTTCGAGTTTAACAATAAGTTTTGATTATTATTTAAAAGTGACAAAAAGTTTTTGATTTTTAGAAACTAAAACAATTAATTTAATTATGTCAGATAAATTATTTCAAACATTAGATACAGAATCTGCAACGCATGTCAATATTAGCCAATCACATACTTGGTTTGAACCCATAAAATTAGCAAAAGAAATTGATTTATTTTATGTATCCCGAGAGAAACCACTGACGGTAGGAAATAAACAGTGAATCCGAAAACATACCCAGCATAAATCAAAGAAATATCAAAAAGCATTTTTATCTTAATTCTAAGAATTCAAAATACCCCTCCTTTGTTTGGAAAATCACTAATTATATAAGTGCAAAAATTATATGGCGTTGCCTGCTTCAAATAGAGTAGAAATTGTTAAGAAATATAGTTATTGCCTTGGTATATATCTAATAAATAATTGCGAATTGCTATTTTCATGTTATTTATGCCAAAGAGAGGGAGTTAGAGGTGGCATCATTGATCTTTGCATTTTTTCTAAAAACTGAAAAGTTATCGCAAGTGAAAGCCTTGGGAGACCCTTAGCGGCCCCAAAATGAAGAGTCTTCACTTTCCCCATTTGGTCCAATTTTCCATTCAAACCAAAACAGCCCTATTCTTTCAGTCATTAGCCAAAAACTGTTTCGTCTGCATCTAGAGAGCTTCTTCAGTTATCAAAAGATGAAAGAGAAAAACATCCCCTAGCGCCTTGAGGGATCAAGAGAGCTACAATTTCGTGATAGGAGCTGTGTGCATCAGTTATTTTAGCAACACTGATTATATAAGTGAAAGATGCCTTATAACTAAAAGAGAGTGACATCTATTTGTGGAGTGATTCCATGGTAACACTTTCGTGGATTCGAAAAGTCTTATCTGCTGTTGGTGGTCAACTGTGTAGCACTAATACAGCACTTGGCAACGATTCGCGTATCTTCCAAGAGCAATCCTGAAGAGGAATGGAACCTGATAAACTGATTTTTCTGACCAATGAGGAATATCCCGATAGAGAAATTCCTTCATCAGTCATACAGGATGAGTTTACCTCTGCACGTAGACATCTTCTCCTCAAAGTGACTCTCTCTCTCTAACTTCAAATTCTTCTTTATTTGTGATCGACTCAATATTAATAATAATTATACTAAATTATTGCATGTTATAATTTATATTTTCAGATTCAACTACAACCTAAAGAGCTCAATTCGAAAGCTGTCGAGAGAAGTGTCAACTGAATCAAGGTAGCTGATAAATCCATAGTAAAAGAGGCTAAAAAAAAAAAAAAAAAAAAAAAAAAGAATTCCCTGCTGAGATTAAATGTTTAACAGAAACCTGTGCCTGATAAAATGTTTGTGCCCCTTCCTAGAACTGGATGGACTATTAAAAGTAAATAGGAGGATAAGAAAGTTTCAATAATAAAATTTTATATTATTCTTCCAAAAGGCAATAAGCTTACAAACATTATTTTAGAAATATATTGTAACCGATATTTGCATTTAGGACCAACTGCGATGCTGAATTACGTTAGACAAAAATTTTGGCCAAAACAACTTTTCGAAAAAATTGTGCCTGACTGTATTAAATGTTATAAAGTCAAACTTATAACATTTAATACAGTCATGCACTGTATTAAATGTTATAAGTTTGACAGTCAAGAGTTGAGCAATTTGCCTAAAGAGAGTGTGACTCCTCATTTTCCATTTAATTTCTCAGGAATTGATTTTTGTGGACCATTTAGTATAAAATATAAACATCAAAGAAAAGGTGTCTTCTACAAAGTATATGTATGTATTTTTATATGTTTGGTTACCAAAGCTATTCATGGTAACAGATGAGGAGCAATCATTGCGCATTTGAAAAGATTTGTTGTTCATAGAAGTTTGTACTGGTAATGCAACAAATGTTTCATGTACAAAAGTGGTCCAGACTGCATCATTTTAAAACCAGATGAGAAACTTGCAAATCAATAGAGGACTTTCTTCCAGCTGGAGCCCCCGACTTTGGTGGCGTTCATTTTAATTACCAATTCTAAACTTAATTATGAAAAGTTTCAGATTCTTAACTTCAGGGCCGGCGCTAGCAGCTTCGCCGCCCCGGGCAAAGAGGTAAAATGCCGCCCCTTTATAACAAAAATTAAAAGAGATAACCTAAACCCTTTCCACGATTAATGGTAAAATAAAACGAGTAAAAAAATTGCAATCATCAGCAATGTTAAAGTTTTGATACATGTTTCGACAAATTAAGACACACGGTTAAAAATTCTATTATTGTGTCCCTTTGATTAAATTATAAAAAAATTATTTCTTTAAGTTTTAAGCTATTTTTAAGTGGGAATTTCTTATGCTTGTAAGTTTTCTTGCATTTCAAATAGTTAAAAGTTCATACATTATTAATATATACAGGGTGTTTATTAAACATACGCCAAAAATTCAAGGGTTTGTTCCCTGAACTATTCTAAGAATATTTTGTCCTTTGATAATTTTTGTTAACTTGCTTTGTTTCGAAGATACAGGGCGAATATAGTTTTCATCAAATCTATTTTTATAATTTTTAAAATCATTAAATTTCTTGCATTCTTATTCTAGCTGGAGATCATTATTTTCAACAGTTCTTGTAGATTAAAAAATTTTACCTTTAATTAGTCACCAAAAGTTACCTGTAATTTTTGGTAATCAAATGTTGTTATATTGTCAAAAATTTTGTTCGCCCTGTATCTTCGAAACAAATTTTTGCTGTATGTTTAAAAAACACCCTGTATATATACAGGGTGTTAAGGGTTTGATTCCAAATATCTTAATGCATAAAATATGATTCATTTTAAACAAAAAAGTTTAGTATATCATGGGTCAAAACTCAATTATTTTAGAAAGTGAAAATGTTTAAAAGTTTGAGAAATTTAATTTTAGGGCCAATTTGCCGCCCCCTAAGGTTTCCGCCCCGGGCAGGGGCCCGGCTTGCCCACCCCTAGCGCCGGCCCTGTTAACTTCAAACCACTCTCATCAAATACTGATTTATTAACACCTACTTAGATTGGTCTATGCTATTGTTGAACCTAATTTAAATGACAGCAAATTAGGTAAGGGGAAAAAATTAACAAAAATGTTTCAAATTTTTTGGAACAAATGACAAGTGTAATATCTTAATAATTTGCAACAGAGATCCTGGTGGAGAATCGAGAAAGGTAATGCAAAAATCAAAGAGCTCAAAGATGAAAATCTATCTCCTCAGAAATGGTCATTAGGTAGAATAGTACAACTCTATCTGGGCGACAATAAACGGATCACACACACACACAGTTGTTAAAGTAAAATCTTTTTTTCGGTAACCTTCAAAAATTGTATTTTACCTATTAGAGTGTTATTTTGTTAGCATAATGTATGCATATTATTTTATATTAATTTGTGTTTATATTTGAATTTTTGTTTGTAATTTTTTTTAATTATTGTATGTTCAGTGGTGAGGAATGTTCCGTACCAATAAGCGCAGTTGCAGCAACGCCATCTTTATATATTAAAAAAAAAAAAAAAAAAAAACCTGTGTGAGTTGAGTTAAAGAACTTGAGTAAAGATCATAAAATGAGTGAGAACAATCATTTACATAAAATAAAGAGTTCTTAAATTTTAGAGTTTTATACAGTCCTTTGAATTTTCTGAGCTATTGGCAACAACAAAGACTAAAAACTTAAAAAAAGAAAATACAAGACACAAATGTACTTTGGATACCCTTAAAATACAGTGAACTTGTGATTACAGTGAATAAGTGATTCATAAATTTTAATAAGAAATTTAAATTAAATAATTAAAACTTTATTTGCTTTCAAAAATGATAAAAAAAATTATTTGGCCTGTGTCTAAAACAAATGCTTTAAAAGGTCACAACTGATGTACATATTCTGCGAATTTTTATAAACTTTCCAATTTTTTTGTTCTTGTCAGAGATTATTGTTTCAAAAACGTTTTTTTTTTTTTTTTTTTTTTTTTTTTTACTTTTTCTTGCATTTAGGAATATTTGTTGCATAGTTGGCATTTTTTCACTTACTTAGTTACATGTTTTGTGACTTTGGTATTGAAAATCTTTAGCTTGTTTAATTTTTTTTTTTATTTTATGACTCGTCTTGACCACGCGGTCAAAGTAACCGGATTCTTTGAACTTTCAATTTTTTTCCTTCCACGTGAGACGTTAAAAAGAGGGAGACTTGGGTAGTGGAACACATGAAAAAAAAAAATGCATAATTGAAAAAATATAAGAGCTGCGACAGGTGAAGGCGAAACTGTTAACTGAAAAACCAAATAGAAAGGGAGTAAGGAAAGAAGAAAAATCGGGAGGGGGGGGGGCAGACGCGGAAGAGTGTCGAACACTCCTAGTTCAAGAGAATGTGTGGTAGCGATTTTATTGTGGAAACATCAGGCGATTTTTCTTGGCTTCATTCAAAAGCATGTAGACTTTGAGTTCATCACACAGCGCCATCTAGTAAGAAGAGCTGAATTCGTCAGTAAAACCTATAAAATGAATTTTAATTTTTAGAACATTTATTGATATCATCAGGTGGAGTGCCCTGTGATTTTTACAAGTGAGGTGAAAGCTTAAAAATATCTTTAGACACTCAATTTATTTATTTTTTTTAATAAAATTTTTCTCCTAGTGGAGTTTTGAATTTTAATAACTTGAAAACTATATATCTCAGATCTAGTATGTAAAAATATTACAAAAACTTAACAGAAAATAACTTTTATTCCAATAAAATAATCAGCAGTATAACCACTGTGTTTTATGTAAATTTCAATGAATTTATTTTAGCGATATCAGTTGGTTTATGGTTTTGTTTCTCTACCCCATCTACAATCCAAACTGGTTAATTTCTGCTCTACAATTTAACAGTTCGATTCCTCTATCTGGTGTCGACGTATCTTTTGTATAGCCATGGATCCATATCAAAGTAATCGTAATGAGCAGAAAGTGATGACCAATTCAAACACATTCACTCCTGATATAAAAATCGAACTCAAAATAAATATAACCGGTGACAAGAATTGCTGTCTTAGCTATACTTTTAATTATTATAAGGTCAGTATAAAAATTACCTTTTCATTTATTTTATTATTTTTTAAGTGTAGACACAATTTAAAGGAATTCAAGCGAAATTTGATTTCTAATTGTTCATTCTAAAAATAACAAATTGTATAAGTCATTTTTATATCGCATCATTTTTTTTTAAAAAAAATACAACTTTGGAATAATTTTATTGTTTACTTTCAATTTATAAACTTTACTTAATTTTCTGTCTTTCAAAAAAATGCATCTGTGACGTTTAAATTATTTATTTAGAAATTAGAATTTAAAATCAAAATCAAAATTTTTCATCATTGCAGATTAATGTTACACATTCAAGGATTCTTTTATTTAAAAAGTTCATTTTGATTTAATTCATATAGAATATTCTAAATGAAATCTCAAATAATCTATATTTCTTTTAAGAATTATAGATTATTTTGAGATTTCATCTAATGATCTTTTAAGATCCAAGTAAAAAAAAAAAACTTTTTTGTAACAATAATGTGAAATTCCTTTATCAAATATTAAGATGACCTTGAACATTATTACTTTCCTTACATTAATATGTACGTCCATTTTTTTATTATGTTGCTCCATATTTCTCAATTTTTGGAAAACAAATTTTTTTTGGGGAAAAATTAGAAGAAAAGCTAAGCTCATCATTATAAGAATAATACAAATATACATTTGAAGCATGAATCGAAGTCAATTTTTACTTTATAAATCAATCTCTGCCTAGAGAAATTTAATTCTTTAGACAGAGAAATATAAGATTTTTCGTCATTCTGGAAGCCTCTGGTTAACGATCAGCTGAAAGGTTAAAGCTCTAGCCTTCAGCTCAACAGCTCGTGGATTCGATACCCACCTTAAACGTAGTCGTTCGGAGTCCACCTTAATCTATTTTTCTGATCGAATGAGCCTTCATGTGCAAAAAACGGCCCGTCAACCATCTGCAAGTTGTGATGTCGACACAAAGCATCAAACAAATACCAAGAAATTTCAATGAGAAATTCGTTGGAGGAAAACCATTTCTGTTTAATAATAGATATATTTCCTTTTTTTCTGTCTTAGCATTTCAGGAGCTTGTAAATAAATTCCGATTATTTCAGGATTAAGGATGATGAAAATGTGTTATAAAATTAAAAGCACTACTCAGAAAAATTATCCTATTTATCAAAGAATTTTCATTTTAAAATCAAATTTTTGTCATAGACATCTAAAAGTCTTTTTATTTCTAAATTAATAATGTTTTTAATTTTAAAGGATATTTAGTTTTAGTAGTAGTGTTTGGTCAATTATATTAGTCATTTTTTCAATGGTATTCACATGTTATTGCAGGCAGCATGTTGTAACATGCGGGTTAACATATTATACAGCATGTTAACCTTCAGAATTTGGTGTTGTCCTCAGGTATATTATAATTGGTTTTCTGTTATATAGCATTGAATTATTCGAATTGAATTATTCGTTTATCACTTGTTGCAGTGATTATAGGGTTGAGGGGAAAATAATCGATTATTTTTCATCATCAGTGATCGATACCTCATAAAATATCGATTAAGTAGTTTCAGATTTATGCTCGTTGAAAAAGTGACATATTTTTCCCTAAAAAACTTTTAGTTTGGTCCATTCATTTATGAGTTAAAGATTGTTAACCACTTGCGATGGAAAGACGTGCCACGCACGTCGTAATGCTTTTGTCACAGAATCGTCAATGACGTGGTATATACATCGTCATTATATGCATATATAATGATATTCTGTATAACAAGGAGTTACTTGGGACTGTTCCGGTACATACATCGATGAGTTCTTTGCCAGCGCAAGTGGTTAAAAGTGGAACTCAACAAAGTGAAAAATTCAGCAAATTTTACAATTTTTCTGTGATAAAGATGAAAACACAAGGTTAGCGAACTGAAATCATGAATGGTATTTACAGTCTCGATACTGTAACAGTCAAATTATGCATGTGAATATGTTATTACAAGAATATGCATAACATAGGAGTTTCCTTAATTAAGAAAATAAATTTAAAAAAACCGCTGCTCTTTTTTTTTTTTTTTTTTTTTTTTTTTTTTTTATCAAAATGTTTGTTGTCCTAAATTAGAAAAAATCTACTCGACAAAAACAATCAGAGAAGGAATCAATAAAATGTAAGTTATTTATCATATTTGGTTTATTATATTTGCCTTTATTGTATTATGTTTTATATATTATTATATATTGTTATATTATTTGTATGCCTACGGGACGCTTCCTGTTGCACAACCATCGAAAATTGTCAAATAATCTGGGGCTACTCAAAGCCCTAGAGAGAAATTTTATTTCTGATTATTTTAAATTTTTTATTTTAATATTATCAGCATCTTTACAGTTATTTTACAACATTCAATTGTTCTCTGTAGCATTATAATTTTTCTCCTGTTATTTTGCTTTTTCCTCCAATTAAATTGGTAGAACACTCATGGAATTAATTATTAAATACAAGAAAGTTCACTCTTTATATATATATATATATATATATATATATATATATATATATAATTTATTTATTTATTTTAATTCTTTATCATAAAAGAACTATCAGCTTCAGATGCATAAATGATTTCATTATTGTTAATTTTCAAAATATTGAGGAAACTTCTAAAAATAATTACAGGGACGAGAAATTTAACAATAACCAATCAAAGTTATCTGATATCTATACTATAAAATATTTTTTCAATGGAAAATATAGTAAACTAATTAAACTGCGATTAAAGAACTGAACTGAATTTAATTTGAAGATTAATAAATTAATAATTCTATTAATATATATATATATATGTCATTTTCAGTGAGCTGGCTCGAGATTATAACATATTTGCGAAAACTTTATTAATATAACAGATTAAAGTAAAGTTTCATACCTTATTTTTTTTAATAACACCCCAATAAATTTTGTGAAACACTGTAAGCAAATATGGATGTTTGTAAGCGTTAAGTATAAGGCATAGTTTTTAATTAAGTTACAATTTTAATTCACTTCATTTAATTAAAATGTTATTTCATTCATACTTTTATTTGGTGGCAACAGTGATATTTCTAATCGATTTCATTTGTAGCTCGGTCATTCAAAAATGTATTAATTATACACATAACTTCAATAATAAATAACACAGGAATATCAAAAGAAAACAAATATAAGTGAAAAGTGGTTAGATAGCCGACCTCTGTGCCGCGCCACTTCTGCATGAAGTCTAATTTTTGAAGTGTGCTGCCAAACTTTAGAAATGTATGACGTAGAAATTATAATGCGTTTTTTATTACGAATTAAGTTTATTTAAATGAAAATAAAGTACACTGTAAAAGAGAACTTGTTTTTATAGTTAAGTGTACCATATCTTTTATAGTTTAAAACTGTTTTTATTTACAACAACTGTGACCTTTCATAAAAATAAATATATATATTTGCCCCACATGAAAAAGTTTCAAATGTTCTGAGGGTCTACTACTAAAATATTCTACGTTTTATTTATTTGAATTCGGATTTTCAGTATTAACCTACATAAAAAGGATTGAGATTGTTTAATGCAGAAGATTGTCATTTCTACAACCAAATGTAAATGAAATTATCCAGAAAACATCAAATTTCTCCTTTAACGTATCCATTCCAATTAATCTCTTAATGGACACACTATTGTTTTGATAGTACATATTATGTTATTTTATTTTCAAAATTATTATCATATACTATTTTACACGGCGCATTATAGGAAAATAAACAAGTTCTAAATTTACTTTTTTCATTGTGTGCCGCCAAAATTTGAAACCGCGTCAAAAGAAAAAAAGGTTGAGAATCAGATAACGAAGGGGGTGAACTCTTGTGCAGTGTTTTGAGAATAAAATAGTGAAACGATGAAAATACGAGAAAATCGTGCGTGGCCGGTGACGGAAAAAATAAATCATTTCGAGTCCAATTCTGCTAAGCCTAAAGTTTTGAGAATATATAACGGAATCAAAATTACGGATCATTTCAAATTCTTACAAACATCCGAGTTCGAAATGGGAATCGAACCATCGAGTTTGGAAGTGAAAATCAGGATGCAGACGCTTCAGCTTTTATCCCGGAGAAAATATTGAATCATTGATTGTCGTTTTTCAAAATCGAGAAATTCAGTTCATTCTTCAAAATTTCGAATGATCGTTTACCTGTAAAGTTTGTAGTTCCTCATAAATAAGAATTTGCCCTAAAAAATATATTAACTGTAAATATTGTCAGAAAGAATTAGAATGAAATTATACATATAAAAAATACAAGTCAGCTATATTGGTATTATGTAGTTAATATCTACTTGTAAAGAATAAATTGATTCTGTAAAGGTTTTAAAAATATTAAATAATTTAACTGTCAAGTTTTACTCATTATATAAGGTTTTTTTCAGGTTCATAATGTTAGGTTTATATTGTCATGTTTTTCTCAGTCTGTGTTTACAGAAACAGAAAAATGTATCTCAATTAGATAATGACTGCTTTGTCTAATGGTAAACTTAATTATGTGTCATTAAATTTTTTTCATACACTGTTTTAGTATCCTGTTTCTCCTTTCTTTCAATATGATCAATCTATAAATCTCCTTAAATATATTTATAATTTTACGGAGAAATATTCTTCATCATAATTTATATATTTCTCTGCATTGAACATTATAAAAATATTGTCATCATTTCTTAAAAGTCGAGATTCATTTGAGTGATCAGAGCTGTGTTTTCCGAGCAAAAATTAGTAAGTACTTCAATCTAACACAAAACAAAACTGAAAAGTTTTGTTTTATGTGTATCAATCCGCCAGTTTTACATTTACCGTGGGAAATGCACATACAGGAAAGTATAAGCATCAAATAAGCCCCACGTTTATTAGATATGATAAGGAAACCAATTATAAAAGTTTAAAATTTTGATTGATATTGGACTGTCAATAAGCATTTGAAATAATCGATTGACATTCATTCAGTTGGATTAGATAGTATTTGGTTTGTTACCCATGCCTAAGTTGCCAAATAATCATGCTTAAGGCATGATGAACTGTTGAACATTCGAACAGATGAACTGTTGAACCGAAGGCAAGAGCGCTTACCATTCGGTTGCGAACCGGCTGGATTACATTGTAGCGGGGCGTAAGTCTGAAATATTTTGTAAGAAATATTCTCCAATGATTTTTATAGTTCTAAGGATATTAAAAGTAAACTACCAAGAAGCTTCTTAGCTTAATGAATCACATAAAGTAATGACTGAAAATTGATGAAAAAGATAATACCTGAAAACTGATGAATGACTAAAAGGGGAACATTTCAACAGATGAATTCAACAACTTCTTGATTGGTCATATTAAATAGTAATTTTTTGTAAAATAAATTAGAGAAGTTTGTCATAATCCCGGATCTTGTAAATATAGCTAAACATAATATAATTCATTTCCTAAAATGGAAAAAAAACACAAATTTTAATACGCTTTTAATCATATTTAATTAAAATCATATAATGTGATATAAATTCCACACAAATCAGGCTTCAATGTAAGGATTATACAATTTACATTTAGTATAAAAAATGGAAAAAAAATTTATGTTTTAGTATTATAATGCTATATATACCTTTTAAGCAGGTAATATCGCATAATTTAAATACCAGAAAAGTCAATAATTCATCATACGGATACAATACATTCTAAAAATATCAAATTGTTTCAATATGATTATGCAATATATATATATATATATATATATATATCAGCAGCAGTTCATGCAAACGGAAAACAATTTGCATTTGATACGATCATGTAGCTTCCTTAGCTAACATTATATAATATAATATGAGAGCCTTGGAAATCATGTTTCCTGAAAGAAAATGTCTTTTCTATGTCAAGTTCAAATTAGTTTGAAGAGCATGTTCCATTTCTGAGATATTAAAGACAGTTTCCACTTTCAGCACTTTCAAAAAAGAAAAAGCATCCGATTGCGTTTTCTGTTCCGCCGAGTTTAACTGGTTCACTCATTGAATTCGACACTTTTTTGTTTGCATCTGATAAGAACTGCGTGTTCTAAATTTAGGTGTATGTGCCCAATAGAGAACTAAGCATATTCCGCCATTTTTTTTATACGAAAGTGGGACACACTCGTGTGCATCCGAAATTATTTCCCAGTGTGACAGAAAGGGTTGGGGTGACGTCATATCATCATCAGCATTGCATCCTTTATGACCCTGCTTTCAACCATCAGTCTGACCTAGAAAATGAAAAATGCAGACAGTCCGAAAAGGAAATTGGGAAGCAACCCTTTGATGCCTGCAAATACCTCACCTGCCGCGGTTACAACTGTAGAAAGTACAGAGCCTCACAGAAATGACGCTTCTTCGCTGAAAAGTGTGCTAGAAACGGAATACTTTTTTGTTAAACAGTGTTCCAATTTAGATCTAGGCTTCCACGACATTTAGAGGATATATTACTCTTAAAGCTCTTACTTAGAGACTTTATTACAGAAAGTGGAGAAAATACCCTTTTCATCGTGCTTTAGTTTTGAAAACAGTGCAAAATCTATAATAATACATCGGGATTGTCTACGGTATAAATGAGGTTTTCGGTAAAAAATCTCTAATTTGATTTGTAAAAGCATTTCGCAGCTTGTCATTTTTGGACCACAAAACCCAACCAACCTGTAAAAGACTTTTTAAAAACATATTTTGCAAAAATTTTTTAAATGCGATAAACTCATATTTATGAAAGACTGGAAGAGGAAAAACGTTTTGATATAAACATGATGATGTAGATTTGAAAACGAACAATGGTCATGAACACCATGGAACTGATTTTGTTAAAAGAAAATTTTTGCTAAAATATCTCATTTAATTTACAGCATTTTTAAAAACTTTAGCAGAAAAGTTTCATTAATGGAACCAACTCTAACTGGAAATCATAGGAATTGAAAAAATATTAAATAAGTAGCAAAATATAAAATAATATTAAGCACCAGAAAACATATTTTTCACTGCTGACTTCAAGAAAAATACCACAAATCTCACAAATTGGCTATTTAAAGATGTAAGAAAACAGGATCACTTTTATTTTCCACATGGAAACTTTGACACGTAGTAAAAGAATAAACCACAATTGCTTCGTCTTTAAGTGAACGTATCCTTTTACACCATTTCATATATGAATTAATAAAATTCATAAATGAAATACATAAAAGTTTTTACATTTTTTAATTTAGCCATAAATATATATTACAATAGTAACATATATTTTGTAATAAAGTACATTATAATATGACTATAATATCAACACTATATATTAGCAAAAGTATACGTTAAACATGCAAAATTTCATTAATCTATTTTAAATATTTACACCGACCCTACATAACAAAATTTTAACAAAATTGTGATTCGAATATGTAATTTACTTTTTGTTCACTAGGAAATTAATACAACTGATTTAATAATACATAATTTTAAGAGAAATAAAAAAAAAATCCATTTAGTTTCTATGTGTGTGTGTGTGTGTGTGAATGTGTTCTATTTAATAATAACCTAAATATTATAAGCAAAATTTTAAAATTATATCTATATATATATATTTTAAATCATTTATTTCTTTCAGTATGAATCTTTTACTCAGACGAAAATATCACTGTATTGTCTTTAATTATTTCGTTCGAATTATTTTTCATCATTTCACTCGATATGATTCATGAGTTTATTTCGAGAAAATGCATATTAATCAACATATTTTTATGATTTTTATTTAATTAAAATAGTTTAGGAGGTTGAAGATTTATTTATAGATAGTTTTTTCTTGACAAAGCACAAAAATGTGTTTTGATAATGTTTTGAAATTAGTTCTTATATATTAAATAATGTGGCTAATAAAAATTTTCATTCAACGTGGCTCTTCAGTGCAAAAACTCCGAGTTCGATTCCTGAGCAACGGGGGATAAGTCTTCATACTCATCTAGCATGGTGGCTGCTTCGGATTTTTCTTGATGCGACAAACTGTCTTCTCTCCATGGAAAGCAATTTACGTTGGGAATATTAAAATGTCTTTCAACAACATCCTCAGATTATTTATTTAGTCAAAACATTGATCTATGGTTCACCGTAGTTCAATTGTTGTTGCATACTTCTCTGTCCATCGAGCGCTCTCCAAATTAGATGGAAGTTTTCGTAATTTAGTCAGCCCGCAAATTCGAAGATAATCGCATGAAACATATTTCACGCGAGATCTTGAGACCAAATGAAATGTCAAAAAAAAAAAATAAGTGCAGGACAAGAACATTTGGATCAGGTTCGAAACATCTTGCACGACAGCCGCATTTCGCTGCTAAAATTGCATTACCACAAACTGAAAATTTAAAATTTTAATAATATAATAAAATGGAGAGTCCACAATGAATTACAGGTTTTCATTTGAAGAGAAAGAATTACTCATAAATCTTTAGAGATAATAATAATTTTTTTAGTATTATTATTTGTAATTGATATTTTTGTGTGCACTCCTTAATTGTTCACTAATTTTATTTAATGTATATAGACGATCTTTTCATACCAACGATGCCATTGGAATCCCACATATAGTCTTTATTTGGCAAACATAAAAAGAAGTCACATTATTAAAGAAACTGCACTGATTTTTGCACCAAATAAAATGTCCAATTTCCCATATATATATATATATATATATATATATATATATATTACTACTTCATTAAAATTCTGAACAGTCTAAATATTTTAAAATTCAAGATATTCTATTGATATTACAAGTAATTTAAATAGCTATTTAATACAGACAAATAAGTACAACTAATTTAAGAAAATTTCTCTCTGCTCTTTATTCATGTTTATATTGTTCTTTAATTAACTTTAAACAATAAAAATCCAATATTGTATGATAATTATTAGAAAATCATGTTTAAAATATATTTATAAGAATAAGCAATTTGTAACCTCAATCCTATATATATATATATATATATATATATATATATATATATACTAGCAATAAATTAAATTATTTATATTTAGCAGCACATATGGGTGACAGAAGTTGCAGCAAAAAATTTTTATCTGCTATCCATTTTATTAAATTTTATTAACAGAAATTTGATACTCGAAACAAGAAAAAAAAAATGAATGTAAAATAATGGAAACAATCGGAAATGGAACCGTAATGTAAATAAATTCTCATTTGTTTGAAATATCCATGACGTCAGATAACAACGTTTTAGTTACGTCACATTACGATGTCGATGAGACGGCATTTGTAAAAAGAAGATTCCCCAATTCTTGAACTGCCGCCCTGAGAGGTGTCATTTCCCTTGGAGGACATTGCAGTCACCTCTAGTATACACGGTTGAATCGGGATTCGGACTCATGATCTTCCGACAATAAGAACAATTCCTTAGACAACCTCAGGTTTGACTGTGGTGGTAGCGTACCGCTCTTCAGAGCAAGAAGTCCAAAGTTGAACCCATCTCCTGTTGATTTACAAAAGATAGATGTTGCACTCCTGCATGCAGGTTTCTTAGGGTGAATGGTTAGGAATTTTCCAGGTTTTCTCCCTTGGGATATAAGAATACAGATATATTTAAGAGATTCCTTTAGCTGTATGGTATTTTGGTGCAAGCAGCACAAAAATAGCTACTCGGCTGCCTACAAGGCGAATCCAAGCGTATCCATCAATCGATACCTCAAAAATACCTTTCACTGAAAGGATTAATATAAAAGACAACGCTATTTGAATTATATCTAGTTTTAATTCTTTATTTTCAAATTTTAAATCAGAATCATAATCCATGATTCAAGATTTCAAAATTCGAATTTCAGTTTTACGTTGATAATCTTTAGAACAAAATATTTGAAGATTTCACTGTATGTTATTTCTTGAATAATCAACGAATATTCGATTCAAATTTCTGAATCCTGAATTTTAGTCTATATTTAAGAAATTTTAAGATTTCACATGTTCTTTCTAGAATAATCGACAAATAAGCTCTGTGATTCAAGTTTTTGAAAATCAAATCTTCGGTTGTAATTGACAAGACACAAATTTGTGACACAAATTTTAAATTAAGAGATTTGAAGATTAAACTGGGTAATCCATGAATACGTTTGACAAAGCTCAAATCTTCAATATTTAAAAAGTTGTTCTAATTCAAAGGATTCTATTACTTCACAGTGTCTTTTTTTATAATAACCTACGAAAAAACCACATCCCTCAAGTTTTCTATCTTCAAATCTTCGTCACTATTTAAAAGGAGATTAAATATAAGACAATGTATAAATTCTAGAAGAGTCAAAAATCCAAATTTTAAATCAATGATATTTCAGTGATTTCGCAGAATGTTATTTTATTATCAGATTAGATTTTTGATTTCAAAGCTAAAATCTTCTATATTTCGTATATATTTTTGAAATTCTAGAACTTCAAAAGATTTTAAAGTAATTAGCAAATGATCACACAAGCTTTCTTATCTTAATCTTCGTCTATATTTAAATAGCTCACAGATTTCATGTGAATAGTTAATAAATGAGCTCAAGGATTCTCATGGTCTTTGATATTTAAGTGATTCGATGATTTCATAGAATGTCATTTTTTATGATAATTAATAAATATTTTTTTTTAAGTCTACAAATCGAAAATCTGTACTTAAGAAATTCGTATACATAGAAGAGATTCAATCATTTCACAGAATGACCTTTTTAGAAACACCAATCTCAAGTTTTTTTAATAGCAAATTTTCGACTCGCTCAAAGATTCCATATTATGCCCCTTTTAGAATAGTAGAAAAAAATGAATCAATGATTCAAATTTACAAACATTCATTTATCTGTATTTCAATAGGATTCTGGGTTTTGATATATTTCATTTTTGAAATAATGAATAAATGAGATTCCCACATAAACTTTTCTCTACTTTTACAGTAAGCAAATAGAAACACGGATTTTTGTTATCTTAAACTATGTTGAAAAAAAATTACTTCATGATGAGTGAATGAATTTTCGATATTTTTCAGAACAAAATGAATCGAAATTATTGAAATAGGTTCATATTTTTTGATTGTGCTTTGCATCTTTTTTTTTTAATGGATCTTTTCCAACATCATCTGACGTGGAAATATTTCCCAGTCAAAACTCAAATGGCACCGGTTTTGGAAGAAGACGGGGAAATAAATCAATTCTTATGATCATGCACATAATGTTGAGAAGGGAAGATGGGATACAAAAATAACGGATCCTCTAGTATCCGGAACCGATAACATGCAAGAGGTTTGTTTTTCCGATGCAGAAAAAGTATCGGGAGTCTGGAATAATACAAATCAGAAGAAAAAAAAATATTCACTTGCTTTTTTTCTAAAAAAAAATAATTCCCGCCCCTTTTTTTGTACCTTTTCCTTTCAAGATAGAATAAAGAAAGACCAAGTGTTATGCAAGGATGGGAGGATATAAAAAATGAATCATTGTTACTGCGAACATCTTTTCTTTAACGGAAAAAAAAATGTGCAGGTTTGATAGAAAAAAAAAAAAACCGCTAGAATCTTGTAGGTCAAGTTCGAGGTAATATTGAGTTTCCTGTGAGCAAATTATCGCTCATTTGGCGAGATTTCCCTGCGTCCATCGTCCATCTGTCTTCTATTATATCAGCAGATGTGTTTGGGGATAGCTTTTTATATTTTATATTTATTTCTTTAGATCAAGCATTTTATCAATAAAAAATGAGGGCTATTATAATGTTCGAAATTAATATTGCAATGTTCAATGGTAGGCATTCATTTTTACGCTGATCTCCTGTTTAGCTTAGAAAATATATATTCACTTCCTTTCAAAAAGCAAGTGAAATTTTGAGAGAAAAGGAGTCATATAGTTATTGTAAATGTAGTATTTCATAAAAATATAATATTAAGTTGGGGAAGATAAATGTATTATTTTTATGTGAATTGCAAGATTTTATTTACATGTTTTTGATTAGTTTTTTGCAAATAATTTCAAACTGCTTTGTGGCTGATCTTTAGCTTTTGGACTGATGACATGCTAAAAAAATAACAATATGCATAAAAAAAATAACTAAAATGAAAGTTATCGTTAAAGAACATTCAATGGGAGAGACTGCATATAAAAATCCAGCAATTTCACTTTAAATGGAAGAAATAAAGTAAGTTCTTTGTTAATAAATCCCAACTAAATTTACTTTAAATTTCCAGTGAAAATTAATTCCAGCAACAGAATCCAGTAAACTATTCTCTACCATAGACGTCCACAATGTCTATGTTATCTGAGTTATTCTAATTATGTAAGAGTTAAAAAAGCTCTATTTTTTTCTAAAATAAGGATCAGCAATAAGATTTACGTCAAGTGTACTTTGAAAATATAGAGAGCACATTTCAATTGATATACTCGAGAATTACACAAGAAACATATCAAGATATTGTAGCTATACTTGAAAAACCTATGTACGTTACTAATTATAATCAATATATGAATATAGCCTTTAAATATTTCCTATGAGAATATTGGCACATGGTTTTAATAATTCGACCGAAGTAAAATTACTAATAAATGATATAAATAATAGATTGGGGAAATAAAATTCCATATGAACTTCAAGGTTTCATTTACATGTTTTTGATTAGCTTTGTGCAAATGATTTCAAACTGTTTTGTGGCTAACATTTAGCTTCTGAACTGCTTAAGGTCAACACCAGATATTTTTGTGATTTTATCGACGATGCGATTACCTGTGCTTCCTTAACACCAATATACCCGAATAGAATCAATGAAACCAAAATTGGCGGCTGTTACAGTATCAGGACCACAAATACCATTACTGATATTCAATTGCCCGACTTGTATTTTCGCCTTTATCAAAGAAAAACTGTGAATGTTTT